>ML787554.1:256215-274975 GCA_009831015.1 Picea engelmannii | reverse complement strand
ATGTTGACAAGGTGCTACAACTACTAAAGGAGCAACAACTATATGCCAAACCATCCAAATGTTTCTTTGGAGTAAAGGAGGTAGAGTATTTGGGTCATATTGTATCTCATGAAGGTGTCAAGGTAGACCCTAACAAGTTTAAGTCCATGATGGACTGGATGATTCCCAAAACATTGAAGAATCTTAGAGTATTTTTGGGTTTGACAGGTTACTACCGCAAGTTTGTTTGGAACTATGGAAGAATAGCAGTACCTGTAATGACACTAACTAAGAAGGATGCATTTTCATGGACTCTAGAGGCAGCTAAATCTTTTGAACAACTTAAAAGGTGATGTGCAAATCTCCTATCTTGACCACTCCAGACTTCACAAAAACATTTATTGTGGAATGTGATGCCTCAGGAAATGGAATTGGTGTTGTCCTAATGAAAGAAGGAAGGCCCCTGGATTTTGAAAGTCTACCACTCAAGGGAAAGGACTTATTGTTATCTCCCTAGATCCACCTGGATATAGAACAAAATAGGATAGGACGTGACTCTTTCTCTAGGTTGTAGTCATTGAATCTACTACCGAGAAGGAATGAATGACATACCTTTATATCGCTTCCTTAGGTCTCTATTTTTCCTACTTGGCTCCGGTGCTCTTGTGAAATCAGGGCCAAGAAAACACAAACCAACCAAAGTAAAGATAACAAAATATATTCAATGTCAACCTATGCATATGATCAAGGAGTTATGCAATAAAATAAGAGTGATTTTATGGGAAAGGGACATGCCGCTGTATTATATTAAATGAAAGTAGAAGATACAACCAGATCGCCTGGATGTCACAAGCTTCCTTTCAGTGGTCCTGGGTTCCAACACACACACTTGCTATACACTTGCATGAATAAGATCCAGTACAACTTGATAGAAAAATAGAGTCTTCAATCTTCAATCCAAACAGGGTTCTTCACACAATTATTTCATCAATTCTCCATTCAATCTTGCTTAACCTCTTCCTTGAGAAAACTTTCATTATATAGGAGAAGGAGAGATGGTTAAAGGGATGAGGATGATTCCACTAAATCTAAGAAGTCAGTAGGATGCCAACCATGCGAATGCCAACTCATTTTCTAGAAGATTCCCTTCTAGAACCTTCGTAACCTCTTCTATTTTCCAAGCTTTGAAACAGGTTCGCACCCTACCTATAGAGAAGACTGCAAATATTTCACACTCCAAGTATAGGGTTGCATGCAAGAATGAAGGATTTTCTCACCCTATAACATAGGCAGCCTGCGAACTCATCTTAAAAATATGCTTTTTGGAAGAAGACAACAGTCAGTTTTCTCAGGAAAAAGGTCTTCATGAGAGCCTAGACACATAACTTGTAGAGACATCACTAGAGTGACCAAAATAATGTGTAACAGAATTCCCCCCAAAGTATGAGGCTGGAACTCGTGACAACCGAAATACTTTGTAAAATGCATGCGTGTGTCAGAAACAAGGAGTGCACCTAATCGAAAACCTACAAAAAACCAAGCATCTG
The DNA here is from genome assembly GCA_009831015.1 of Picea engelmannii. Taxonomy (NCBI): domain Eukaryota; kingdom Viridiplantae; phylum Streptophyta; class Pinopsida; order Pinales; family Pinaceae; genus Picea; species Picea engelmannii. The sequence goes on along the minus strand of ML787554.1, from coordinate 273,449 downwards.
CAGAATATAATACCAGTTCTGAGGTAGGCATTCCCATGCTCAAATCACAAATGAATGAAATCATAAATGTAGGTCATGGCCACCAATCATACACCATGGATCCATGTCGTCAAAATGCTACATAGCCACTAGGAATACACTGTGGATCTATGTGAGAAGACTTGAATTAAGACATAGCCATGCGACATACAAAGTGGATCTATGTGTTGATACAAATCATACATACTCCATCGCAACCTGGATCAAAAAGACGAGACCCAGGGTCTTCAATCCCGTCATCTGAAAGTACGAATCTAGCCATGTGATTACATGTGTTAAAGTCGAACATGGTAGAAACCACTCAATTACCGGTCATTGATGAAAACCGATAACAAGTGTGAGGGAAATCGGCATTGATGTCAATGACTCCCAAGGTACCGAAGTACAATCTGAATGAATGTGAATGAATGTGTTGAAGTCGAACACTTGACGGAATCTCTCGATCAGGGGTCAATGATGTGAAACCCCTCTCAAAAGCGAAGAGACATGCCATTAAGGCATGCAGGTTTTAAGGTACTAAATGATTTCTAAGTCTTATTCTCGGATAATGAGTTGAAGTTGACAGAAAAAGACTCATCAGAGGAGGGCCTTGAGGTATCCCCCATCAATGACATGAAATAAGTAACGGATTTTGAGGGTGAATCAAAGTATGAATATGAGTTGAAAAGGACACAAGGAAGGTCGACATAGTAAGAATGGACAACTGCAGATGCCCGACTCAATGGAGAGCTCGTTTAAACTTCTCTTGAACTAATGAACAACACAACCAAGGACTTGGCAGCACTGACTCAAAGACAACCCAAGATATGACCTTGTAGCAAGTCGGACGAGAGACAAATGGATTTCCCAACCCGGATTCAAATGACAAACAGGGGGTGTCATGTTCAAGAGCGACGCTTACTGCCATTAATACGAATACGAAAACACATCCCTTTCCCAAAATTTCCCCCACCATTTCTGGCGAGTACCTCTTTATTTTTACACAAGCTTTAGGAGGATAACATATGCTTGTCGATGTAAGCTCATCCTTCGGATGAGTCCCTTGGAGTATGTTTAACGAACACTAAGAAGGAGTGGTTCGGTCCCATTATGGGTCTTTCGATGTTTGTTTAACGAGTCCAAGGATAGAAAACTCGAGGGTTTTTCATGTTTTGAGAGTCTAAAAAACACTTAAAGAGAACTCTCCCAGTTCTTTTTTTGTAAATGAGTTCGACGAGACCGAAAAAGTGATAAACTATCACCCATCGAACATTTTCTTCAAATGCTTTAACGAGCGTGAAAAGAACAAGATCACTCGACGATCTTTTCGTTTTTATGGAGCGTGAAAAGAGCTTAAAGGATACTCCCTCATGTTCATTGTTTTTGTGTTACCGTGACAAGTACGAAAAGATGAGAAAAAGTATACTTGGTTACGTTCTCATGTATTTTCGAGCGCGAGAACAAACGAAGACTGAGCTCGAGGTTTTTCCTAAAAAAAAACCCTAAAAAAGTAGTCGTACATGTGACAAAAATAAAAAATACTCGTACACCATCGTTCGGACTTCGAAGTCACTATATCTGCAAGAAACCATACTCACAAGGCTATTAGGGTATTAGGTTTTTTTAAGCAAAGCAAATAAAAATAATATAAAAAATCAATAAGAAATAGTAAAAAGTGAATAAATATGGGTGAAAAAGCCTTTTTACCATTTCATTGTTACTTTGCCAAAAACTTGTCCAACATACCTCATTTTTCCCCAAATTTCTTTGCTCGATTCCGGGAGGTACAAGTGATCATTCGGAAAATGGTTTCAGCCAACGAGGTAATCTCTAGATTTTCCAACTTTTCCATGGTTTGCTTTTGATTTTTATTGGCAATTTTAGAGTTTTGAGTCCATTTTAGGGTCGATAGATGCACTCAAGCATTCTCGTAGGTGGGTTATTCAGGACCTGCAAGAATATAAGATTCTCATATGTGGGATTCAATGCACCTGCGAGAATCTCGCACTGTGCAAAAGCTTCACCTGCGAGGGCCGAAAAATAGATTTTTGTGTGTGGTTTTGCTCAATAAAAAAATATGCAAGAGGTTAAAACAATTTGTTGACTTCCTTCTCATGGCTCCATTGCAGGTGTTGACCATCACGATGTTGGAATGGAGGGAAAGAGAACACAAGGAGGATGATGCCATTGTCGGGAATGATCCTGGTATAGTTGCTTCCCTCCGGGAATGTGGGCTCTTAAAAAATTTTAGGATCCTAGGCATGAGAACCCAACTCAAATTGTTAGAGTACCTGGTCCACATTTGGGATGTGGATCAGCAATTATTTCAAGTAGGGTTCCACACACTGATACTAGATATCGAGGATATCTATTTTCTGACGGGGTTGTCATGATGTGGATACCATGATACTTTGACTGGAGGTAGAGGCGGCGGATTTCCTATGAGTGAGTATGTTCATCGATATTGTGTTCCTGAGGCAGAGAGAAGAAAGGGTAAGGTTTCCATTTGGGGGGTCCAAGATTTGACCCTACGGACTATCTTGTTTACCGTTGCATGCATGGCTGGGAGTGCGGCTCCACACATGGCTCTCCAGAGCTATTTCCAATACGCAATAGAGTGTACAGAGCCTCAGGTTTTCAACTAATCAGATGCGGTTCTTTGCAGTATGAAGAGGAAATTAGCAAAGTGCAGAAGGGGTGACCTGAAGCAGTTTGGGTATGGGTCACTTTTGGTATCATTCTTCCTTAAGAGGGTCCCACTACTGTGACTACAGGTAGATTGGGGTTTACCGGCCCCATAGGATCCAAGGATGCTGAGGTGGTGTAACCTCAGGGATCGGCACGTAGCAGGGTCTATAATAAAGTATAATGATTCATTTTTTGATTGGTTGAGGCCCCAGATGTTGATGATCGATGACTACACATATGTCGGTTTGGATTTTCAAGGAGATATGGATTTGGTCCTGCTTGAGGATGCTCAGTGGGGTGACTTAGGTGAGAAGTACACATTTTGTTCTTTTTTAATGTTTTTGAAAATTTTATTATACAAAATGTTTTTATGTTTATCCAAGGACTAATCAAAAAAATTATTTTGATGACACAGATGCGGGGCCGTATCGAACTCCAGAAATGTCTCCTATTCAGAGGCGAGGAGAAGCGGCTCCAGTGGCAAGATGGGATGTCGAGGACTACGAGGCAGTGGAATAGAACTTAGAGGGGTTGATTGTGGATGTCCCAGACATCACTATTGGGGAGATCCCGAGACGTTATCAGCGCCATACTGTGGCCATGTCCAAGTCTCTCAGTTGACTTCTCTATAGGGTAGCCCGAGTAGTTGTATGTTATCGTGAACGTCATTCATGATGCTATTTTGTAGAAGCTATTGGATTCATATTTTGAGATTTTGATATTTGGACAAAAACTTTTTGTAAGAACTTTTGATCATTATATACATATATACAGCTTCTACCGTCTTATTTTGTGTTGTGTAATACATGTGATGTGTGATTGGTTCATAAATGTCCCAAATGTCTGTCTAACACATAATTAGCTAAAGCATCAGTCAATGTATTTAGACATCTAGGAATGTGTTGATATTCGATATAATCAAAATAACGTTCCAAGAGGAGAATTTGTAAATATACCCGTAATAAAGTAGGACTTCGGATAGCATAGACATTACTTAACTGTCGTACTACTAGCTGTGAATCGAGTCGTATAACCAGGTGGAGGATATCAATAAAAATAGCATCAATAAAAAATTCGATGATGGCACTATATTATGCGATATTATTGGTCACACGACTGAGGCACACACCTCATAGACTAATAAGTTCATTTGTAGGTGCGTAAATTGCCCATGCAGCAGAAGCAAGGTTCTAAGTACTACGACTAGTGCCATCGACGAATCCAATGTGGGGTAGAGAAGACTCTGACATCTAGAAACCAAGCACAACGCAAGATAAGCGGTCGAGGGCAGAGACTAAATAATGAAAAAGCATACTAAAGTAACACAAAAAGTATGATACAATAAAATACAAGCACTCATGCACAGGTGATCTTAAGCATAGTACTTCTTTAAGTACAACCCATTTATGGGCTCACTCAAAGGGATACCATCGTAGTCCACCAACTCGTAAGCTCCTTTCTCCAACACTCATTTGACGATATAAGGACCTCACCACATAGCTTCAAATTTTCCGGCTCCTAGCATATCCCGATCTTGTTCGTAAAGGAGGACCAAATCACCTTCGGAGAAAACGTGTGGCTTGACATGTTTGTCGTATTGGGCTTTGACGCGTTTCTTCTGGGCATCTATAACTAGGGTGGAATCGCGACGGGTTTCATCTAGTTGCATGAGATACAACAGACTCTCTTCTTTGGCAGAGGTATTTGGGAGAAGTTCGATGGCTAGTTTTAGAGAAGGTATCTCACATTCAATCGGCAAGATGGCTTCTATACCATAAACTAACTGGAAAGGTGTAAACCCGGTAGCAAACTTAACGGATGTCCGGTAAGCCCACAATGTTGAAAACAACATCATGTGCCAACTCGTTTTGTGAATCCCTATCATTCATCGAAGCATGGTAATGAGAATTTTGTTTATTGCTTCAACTTGGTCGTTGGCTTGTGGGTAATAGGGTGTTGAGTTTTCATGGAGAAGACCCAAATTTTCGGTGAGTTCATACATCATGAAGTTTCTAAAGTGGCTACCGTGATCAGTAACGATAGCTTGAGGAACACCAAACTAAGCAATGATGTGATTGAATATGAATAATGTTGCAGTCTTTCCGATATTGTCAAATGTTGGCATTGCCTCGGCCCATTTCGTAAAATAATCTACGGCTGCAATAATGTATCCATGCTCCTCGGCCGAGTGAGGGTGACATGTCATGAAATCAATACCCCATTTCGCAAAAGGACCAACGGAGACCACAGGGTGTAGAGGAGCAGGGTGTGATCGTATTTTGTGGTTGTAGGTTTGACAAGCGTGGTATTTTTTGACAGCAATTATACAATCGTTGAATAAAGAAGTTCCAAAAATACCCCGCTCATAATATCTTCTAGGTAGTAGCATACCCAGACATGTGACCACCACATGCTCCAAAATGTTCTCGGCTTCGTCAAATGTGAGGCAGCGTCGAAAAATGGAGTCAATCCCACGACGATAAAGAGTATCACCGAGGATAATATATTGACGGGCTTGATAGTGTATGCGACGGCAGTCAGTGCTAGAAAAATCAGGCTGGAAAGTCTGGGTCTATAGATATATGATGGTATCCCCATACCAAAGGCCATTGGAACTGATCAGGAAAAGGGATTCATCAAGTAATGAATCCTCTGCTACATTTTCCATCTCAGAACAGGGAAGGTCGCATATCAACTCGGCAAACACCAAGGTTTTCTTGGACTTAGCACGTTTGAATTCTAAGTCAAACTCCTGGAGTATTACGATCCATTTGGAGTATTTTCCCCCTAGCAATTGGCGTGTAAGAATGTGTTGCATAGGGTTGCAGTTGGAAATCACAGTAGTCTTGTGTAAAAGGATATAGTGCCGGAAACATTGAATAGCTTGGACGATGGCCAAGGCTAGTTTTTCAACATGTAAATACTTGGTTTCAGTAGTCGTGAGACTCCGAATCAAATAATAAATGACATGTTCATCATGAGAATCATCCTCCTGAACGAGAACCATAGCAATGGTATAGTCCGAGGCTGCGAGATAAAGAAAATAATCTCCACTGTAATCGGGTGGGAAAAGTAGTGGGGTACAGGTTAAGGTCAGTTTTAAAGTGTCGAAATCTTTGTTGGCAGTGGTATCCCATACAAATTCAAAACCTTTCTTGAGCAGTCGAGTAAAACCAAGAGTTAACTCATCATAGTTTGGGATGAAACGAAGTAGAAAGTTTGCCTTCCCTTGCAAACTTTGTAGCTGGCGAAGTGAGGAAGGAGGAGGGAGATTGAGAATTGCCTCGACCTTCAAAGGATCTACCCTAATCCCTTGACATGAAACAATAAATCCTAGAAGTCGTCTAGATTCTACACAAAAAACACATTTGTGGGGATTCAAGCATATCTGGTAAAACCGACAGTGAAGGAAAATGGCGCGGAGGTGTGTTGGATGATTTACACGGCGCATGGAATGAGTGGGTAAGTCATCGAGATATGGTTGCACAATGTGATTTATATCATGAAAGGCATAAGACATAGCACGTTGAAAAGTTGCATCGGCATTCTTTAAACCAAATGGAAGTTTCCAGTAGGCGAAAGTGCCCCAAGGACAAAAATGTGGTCTTGTGTTGATCTGCGGGTACGATATTGATTTGATTATATCCAGAGAAACCATCCATCAGAGAGAAGATTTCACTTCCTGCACAATCATCGATGATCTGGTCAACGAAGGGGGTAGGAAAGTTGTCTTTAGGACAAGATTTATTAATGTCTCTATAATCAATGCACACGCGGATCGTACCTTGTTTCTTGTTAATCGGAACAAGATTGGAAACCCAGTCAGTTAAAGCCACAGGGTAAATAAAGCCATCTTTGAGAAGTTTCTCAACTTCAAGCTTTATAGTGGTTTCTTTACATGGGTGGACCGGACGAATTCATTGCCGGAAGGGTTTAGCACCCGGGCATGTCTTAATCTCATGTACCACAATGTCGGGGTCAATACCTGGCATTTCTTCATAGTTCCATGTGAAGACGTCACGAAATTCTTGGAAAAGAGACTTGTAGGTGACAACTTCATCATGGGAACACGAAGCTCCGATATGCACATTTTCAACAAATCTAGGTTTCATGGATATGTTGAGGGGGATGGTGGGTGAGATATTACTTAAGTTCCCTTCGTAGAACATATCGTGTGTAGACTCGGGAACGATAGAAATGATGACAACGGTCGATGGGGTCGAGATCCGTTGGTAACTCTCAATGGTGTGTTGTTCCAGGAAGAGGATGGAATGATGATGTCCATTGTCCCAAGGGGTATCTTCCATGGACATAACATACATAATCATCTCGTCCATAGGAAAAATGATGCGGAATGGATCTGGAGATAAATCACCAAGAGAGGGGGTAGAAGGGGTTGTCGATTGAATGGCTTGATAAGCGGATTCAACCAGACTCAAAGGAATTTGGTTGCCATAACGAATATGATCTCTGAGGTTGGGTACTATCCACAGGTCGTAAGACACAGGAGTTTCGCGAACAGAGGTGGAGATCATATTGATCGAGGTGACAAACGGGTGTGGAACATCGGGTGGTGGAATGGGGAAAGTACCCATCAAAGTGGAATCTTTAAGAAGACTGACACCGACATTCTCATATCCAGGGGGTGTTTTTGCAATGAAAGGTACGTTGTTGGTACGTGCATTGGAGTGAAAGAAGGCCAATTGGTCCACCATAACTAATTTTCCTTGATGTGGGAAACATACGACATGGAAAAGAGTGGACACAACTGCACGCATGGAATCGATCCAGCTACGACCAAGTAGAAGGTTGTAATCAAGAGGAGCATCAAAGACCTCTACTTTAATGTTGATCGTTTTTCCTTCTAACGTAATAGGAAACGAAGGGAGGACACCGTAAGGCTTAAAACCGAAGCCATTGAATTCTTTGAGTGTGTTGTGGGATTTGGTTAAAGGAGGAGAGTCGATGGCTTTCCAGCAGGTAATAGACATGACACACATTGAGGCACCCTCATCAATAACTGTTCTACAAATGTTCTTGTCGGAGACAATAAATTGTATTTGGAATGCGAGTTGAGGGGGTAACCTTGGAATGTGATCTTCCAAGTCAAAAATTATTAAATTTGTATCGGTCGGGTTGATTCCACCAATAGCTTTCAACAGTGCCTTCCGTTGTGTAGGAAGACTCTGAAGGAATTCGAGGGCTGACATCGCGGATGGTGCTTGGGCCAGATCTTCGACAATACTGTAGCTCTGGGTAGCACGTGCATGAGGATTGAAAGCAGATTTTTGGACAACGCCCTTTGGGGGAGGGTGAAGAATTGTATCTAGGCTCGGTTGTTCAAGATGAAGAGGACCGTTGGTAGGTGGAGTCATGGGAGATGGTTGGACCAACAAAGGAGGTATTTCATCAATCTTCTCTTTGGAGGAAGAATAATCTTTGGCTCGAGTGGTAAGTGTGATGTCATTCTTCTTTGAATCACCTGTACACATTAAGACATAGGATGTATTGGAGGGGGAAGGTTGGTCATGAATGACCAATTGGGCCTATTGTTGAGAAGGGAAGGGTTGTGACAACACGATCGCATTAAGCGGTTTCGGGGTCCCTTGAAGGAACTTAGTAACCTCGGCTCGTCTTGGACAATCCTTAGTGTAGTGATCATCACCACTAATAAGACAAGGGTATCAGGGTTTGCGCTTATCCTTATCGTCAACAGGTTGTGTTTTGGTCTTCTCAGATTGTGGATTATTTTTATCCTCCTTGTTCTTACCCTTCCCTTTTTTGGATTTATTTTTTTCGGCGGGGGTAGATTGAACAGAGTTCACCTCAGAAGTCTTGCTGGTGGGAGGGGTAGGAGACGGAGCATTTTGAACATTAGAAGCAACGGATTTGGGGTTGTTGCTAGAGGCTTGAATGAAATGGGGTTGGGAATGGAAGGTGCCAATCACACCATCAGTTGCATGAGAAGCAGCAGGAGTAGTTGAAGTAGTAGAAGTAGAAGGATGAGGTGCGTCAGGGAGTAAGTCATAAAGAGTACATGTTAGTGAGTAAACGAGGTCGAGGTATTGAGAATGACTGATCGCCTATTCTTCTATGAAAAATCCACACACAGCGATGTCACAAGCGATGTCATTCACGAATGATTTCATGAACCACTCTTCCAACAACTGATCGGGAAGTTTGAGTTTGATGAGACGTCGTCTCTGTCGCCACTCATGAATGTGATCAGAGATATGATTGGCTTTGGTTTGTTTGAAAGAACTCAAATTTTCGGTTCTCGTTTCATAGTGGATCGGTAACTGGTAGTGGGTGAGGAAATCCATAGTGAGGGTGTTGAAGTCGGTGAAGAAGCCTTGTGGTAATTCTATATACCACTTCGTGGCGAAACCTGTGAGAGATCGCTCAAAAAGGTGTAAATGAATAGAGTCATCCATCAAAGAGTTGGATGAACACCAAAGGTGAAAATTCATTACATGATTGTTTGGGTCCTCTCCTGGTTTACCATCGAATTTAGGGATGTTGGATGGTAGTTTGGCCGGTATTGCAGGCCATTGAGGAGAGTGACGGATCGGATCATTTAAAATTCTCAACAGATCAAGGAGGTCTAGGGTGGCTAAGAAGGGTAACTTTCTATTCACGTGTGGGTACTAGTGACTTTAGGGAGGGAGTCTCGTCGGTAGACCAGTAGGTCCGTAAGCAGTTGGCATATAATGTGAAGATCCGGGCAGATTCGGTTGTTGGTGTGGAGGCAGATAATTTATAGGGTTGTATTGGTGAGGGATGTTCCCTTGAACAGGGGTGTTGGGTTGAGTATTCAAGCCCCAAATAGGATTGGACTGACCTGGATATCGTTGGCCTATACTGGGGGGTATGAAGGAGCTAGCTTGAGGTCGTTTCCCCCTAGTCGAGTGAGGATTATTTTGGATAAGATAGTTCCAATATTGGGCCAAGGATGGATGTATGTTTTGTCCATAGGGTGGGGTAGGTGAGGGTTTCCCTTTAATCGGGGGTTGCGTCCCAATTGGGATTTGTCTTGCAAAAGGGGATTGGGTTTGGCCTCCTTGGTGTTATCGGACTAATCGGTAGGTGCGGACACTAACCGATCTCCCTAGATCCACCTAGATCTAGAACAAAACACACCAGAACATGACGCTTTCCTTAAGTTTTAGATATTGAATTTACTAACTAAAGAGGGATGGGTGACATACCGTTTAAATGTCGCTTCCTCTCGCTATCACCATCCTAGCTCCGTTCCAACACTCATACAATGATGATACTTCAAAATAACGCAACCAACCAAAGTGATAGGAATAGCATAAACTCAATATAAACCTATGTATGTGATCAAGGAATCTTACAATAAAACACAACAAGCTTTATAGGAAAGAATCATATTACTGTATCATATTAAATGTGAAAGAGAGATTACAACCATGGCCTTGATGTCGTAAGGTCCCTTCCAACTATCCTTCGTTCCCCACACACTTTCACTCCAAGAATTCTGAGCATAGATCTGATAATATCCACAATCTATCTTGACAAAGTGGCTCATCTAGCCAAGCTAAAAATCTCCAAAGCTCAATCCAATCCAAGCTAATCCCAAAAGCTCCAAAGCTAACCAAAGCTTATATCATCCAAGCCAACTTTCTCCATGAGAGCTCATCTCCTTTTATAAGCTAAAGAGGATAAGGTGAGGAGGTTAGGATGATCCCACTAAATCATGAAAGCGAGTAAGATCCAAACCATTCGGATGCCACCTCACCATGGAAGTTTCTCCTTCTAGAAGATTCGAGAAAACACTCATTTTTCCCACGTGTAAGCATTCTCGCACCTTGCCTATAGTGCAACCTGTGAACCTCTCGCAACCCAGCTATGGTGCAACCTGCGAGAATCAAGCATTCTCGCACCCTGCCTATATAGCAACCTACGAACTTCCTTTTTTATAGGGTTTTTACAAGGGAAGATGCAACTTCTTTTCTCAGGAAAAGTTCTTCTCCCTTCTCTCTTTAGGAACTCAGGCCACTGACCCTCTGAAGGCAACAGATAGGTTTACATCATTAATAGTCATAGGGATGATGAAAATAATGTGTAACAGAGAGCCCCCCAAAGTATGAATTTAGAACAGAGTGATAGCTGAATTACTTTGTCGAGTGTGTGTAGGGAACAAGAAACAGTCAGTCGAAAACCTGCCAACAAACAAGGAAATACAGTACAATAATATATCATCACTGAGGTTGGCATTCCCATACTCAGAATACAAATGAATCAAAGCATAAATTCCAACATGCGAATATCCATGTCAAGTAAGACAGGTCATGGCCACCAAACATACACCGTGGATCCATTCCAATATGACTCAAATCTGAACATAGCCACCAAAAGTACATTGTGGATCTATGTGTTAAAGACTCAAATTTGAACATAGCCACGAGACATACAATGTGGATCTATGCAATAGTACAAACTGAATATACTCCAACACAACCTGAATCTGTCAGAAAAGATCCAGGGTCTTCATCTCCACCACTCTATAGTACGAATCTAACCATGTGAATACATGTGTCAAAGTCGAACATGGTAGAAACCACTTGACTACCGTTCATTATTGTATACCGTTAACAAGCACGAGGGAAGTCACCATTAATGTCAATGACTCCCAAGGTACACTAGTACAATCCAAGGAATGTGAATTAATGAGCTAAAGTCGAACACTCGATGGAATCTCCCAATTAGGGGTCAATAATGAAAATCCATTGTCGAAAGCGAGGAAACCTGCCATTGATGCATGCAAGTTCCATGGTACCAATTGGTTTCTAAGTCTAATTCCTGGATAATGAGTTGAAGTCAACAAGAAAAGGCTCGTCATAGGAGGGCCTTAATGTATCCCCCATCAACGACCCGAAACGAGTAACAAGATTTGATGTAGATCAGAGTAACAAGTGATTCAGGACTGACTCAGGGATGGATGACGTAATAGAAGGCTTAAGGACTGCAGAAATGGTCGATGCAATAGAAGTCTTTCCGAGTTGAACTTCTCTTTGAACATATTGACGACACGACAACTATCTTGGAAATACTGACTCAACAAGGATCACAGGCCAATTTGTAATCTTATAGGAGTATGATCAGGAGACAAGTGGATTTTCCAACCTAGACACAAGGTGAGTGAAAGGGTGTCATGTTCAAAAGATACTCTTCCATGGAATACAAGTTTAGATACATTTCTTTCCCAATTTTCCCCCCACCATTTCTAGCGAGTACCTCTTTATTTTTACGCAAGCTTGAGGAGGGTAACATATGCTTGTTGATGTAAGCTCATCCTTCGGATGAGTCCTTTGGAGTATGTTTAATGAACCCTAGTAAGGAGTGGTTCGGTCCCATATGGGCCTTTCGATGTTTGTTTAACGAGTCCAAAGAAAGAAAACTCTAGGGTTTTTCATGATTATAGAGTCTGGAAAAACACTCAAAAGAGAACTCTCTCAGTTCATTTTTTGTAAAGTAGTCTGATGAGACCGAAAAAAAGATAAATTATCGCCCAACAGATGCTTTCTTAAAATACTTTAACAAGCGTGAAAATAGCAAGTTCGCTCGACAATCTTTTCATGTTTAGAGAGTCTGAAAATAGCTTAAAGGGAACTCCAGGGGGTTCCTTTTTCGTATAACCTTTATGAGTCCAAAAAAGTGATCAAAGTATACTCGGTTACATTCTCACATATTTACGAGCACGAGAAAGAACAAAGACTAAGCTCGGTAACTTATTCTCATGTATTAACGAGCATGAGAAAGAACAAAGACTAAGCTCAGAATTGTTTTCATTTTTACGCAAGCTTTAAAACAAAACAAAACTATGCTTGGACCTGGTTTCATTTTTACACAAGCTTGAACCAGAGGAAACTATGCTTGAGGTAAGTGGTTTCAATTTTACACAAGCTTGAACCATAGAAAACTATGCTTGTGACTTCCCAATGCATGGTTGGTACTTATCCCCTAGCTTAAGAAGCTAGTGGCTCAAACTTCAGCTTGAAGTCCAGAGGTTGTAAGCAAATTCCCCCCAAGCTTTGTTTCATCCAACTGCAAAGGAGAGTGAAATGAAGCTTCCAATACTAGATGAAGGACTTGACTCAAACAGAGAGGGGGAAAACTATTTCATTTTTTAACGAGCTTGACACAGAAACAAGAACTATGCTCGTAACCTATGTTTCATTTTTTAACGAGGTTGCCACAGAGACGAAAAAACTATCCTTGTAAGTGGTTTCATTTTTTAATGAGCTTGAAATCAAAAAACCATGCTCAAGTCTGGTTTCATTTTTTAATGAGATTGAAATCAGAAAATCGTGCTCATAGACCTTTGTTTCATTTTTTAACGAGGTTGCCTCAGAGACACAAAAAACTATCCTCGAAGTCTCTCTCCTTGATCATGGATTCCAAGAGGACAATGCTCTGGAATGACACCATGTCAAGGGACAAAACTCGGTCATGGATTCCAAGAGGTCTTCACTGGAAGGAAGAAACACTCCGGAAGGACACCATGTCGAGGGTCGCGACAGGAGTAAAGATATTAGGCTCTAACAACCCTATCGAAGAGATCACCATGTCAACTACTGGATCTAAGTCATCAGAAGTCGAAGCCATGGGTGACAACGCCACATAATTGACCTATGGTGGGGTCAATACCATCTTCATATAAGAACCATTCAGGGAGGCAATCCAGGCGGGGTCAATGAATGAAAGTTGATCAACAGTCACAACCCGTCCATCGTGAGGGAAAGATATCACACGAAAAAGAGTAGACACAATAGCTTTCATGGAATAGACATAATACTACCCAAGGAGTAAAAAGAAATCCAAGCGGTCTTGGACTACCATGACGTCAATGAAGACATTTTTCCCTCCCAAAGTTATAGGAAACTGAGGAAGGGTCCCTAAAGGTTGACTGGTTCTTCTGTTAAAAGATAACAGATTTTTCATAACCAACGCAAGTGGAAGACAACCCAAAGCTTTCCAAGCAATAGAGGACAAAATACTAACAGACGAACCTTCATCTATCAACGTTTGAGGAACATCTCGACCACAAAACTATACTGTAATCTGGAAAGGAATGTAAGAGGGAAGACGAGGTCCATTTATCACACCCCAATCAAAACAGATGGCCTCATTACTTGGAGGGGGTCCTACGGGAGAAAGAGGAATATCCCTCGGCATGGGAGAGTCTGTATCAACGAGAAAAATGTGGGCAGTATCAGGTTTACTCTCTAGTGGGAGAGTAGGATCAACCGATGGAGAGATCGGATCAACCACTTGAGTTTCATTCTCCAAAGAGAGAATGGGGTCGACAGATGGAAACGGATCAACCACTTGGGTGACACTCTCTAACGGGAGAGTGGGATCGACCGAGGATGGGATCGAATCGACCATTTTAGTTTCACTCTCTGAGGGGAGAGTGGGATTGACTGAGGAAGGTATCAAATCAACCACTTTGTCAATTGGTTCAACTAAGGACATGACCAGATTGATGACATGATCAACCGGATTGACCGGTGAAGGGATTGGAGTGATCATTCCATCAACTATTAGAGGGTTGAGAGAAATCTTGCGGTAAGCAGCTGGAAGTTGAGGTTGTGAAACAGTCATGTCTTCCATTAATTTAGAGGCTTCACCATACAAGGGAAAAGGTGAGTGAGAGGACTCCCTTTACATAACATGCACAAGAAGTTGACTCTACTTTTCTTCTTCCCAACGATATCGTGACTAGTTGACGGGAGGTTATCAATATGTTGTTCACAGGATGATGACATGGGTTGGTCAAGGTGTGTAGACCATACTTCTATAACCTTGGATAGACCAGGGCAATCCTTAAGAAGATGGCTACCCTTACAAAGCCTGCAAGGGTACTTGGGCTTATGAGTTGTTTGAGTGATCTTGAAATCATCAACACTCCCAGCATGATTAACAGTAACTGGTTTTTTTCCAACATGTTTGACAATGGTTGGAGGTTTTGACCCTCATTTATCTTTCTTCTTCTTAATCTTTCTTTTCTTCTTCTTCTTATTCACCTGGTTACTAGCTTCAGAACTTTCACCCGACGAAGACGATGAAACGGAAGGCGACATTGCATGCGAAGAAGGCGAAAAACACCTTACTGGTGAAGAAGGTGAAGGATCAACATGAGGTTGATTCTCTTGGGGGGAAGTGCTTGTGACTAAAGCACTAACTACATTCGGGATTACCTGAGTGGAAAACAACCATACTGGTAATCCAATAGTGAGACCTGGAAGGCTCAAAGTAGCGATGTGAGGAGGACCAATGTTTCCATAAGAAGGAAAAACAAAAGGTTCCCCTGGAGCAGGGGTTCCTTCATTGTTCATTCCAGGAACTGACACCATTAAATAAATCCAACCTAGAGTCTTCTAGGGAAAACAAACAGCACACGCTAAAAATCTAGGAAGCAAGCAATCAAACAAAACCTTCTTACAGTGATCACACTAGTTGGTGATGAAATCCAACGTTGCGGGAACAATGTAAGAATGGGTTGAGATAGAGTGGGTGGAAAAGTTACGTTGACGACCTACTTAACAAACTTACACCCTGGTGCAATCTCCCACACATAATCATGGGTATACCCTCCAAGGAGCTCGAGTGAGTTTGGCCAACGTCGATTCCAGGTACCGTGAAGACTTGCCCCTCCATAGTTACCTTGTGTAAAGGACCTAGAGAGATAGGCCACTAAGGTTATCAATTACTACAATGATTCCTAGGGACACAGTCGACAGTCTAATCCACACACAAGGGCAGAGTATCTAGCCCGAAATCAATTCGAAAGGATTCCACTCATCATTGTGTGTATACCTCTCAAGGAACCCCCATAATACGCGCAACCTCTACACCAAGACCAAAAAAGCAGGGTGAGTAACTCTGCCAGTCTCAATGCGACCTCGTGATTGACCCTTATGTTAGAAGGGCTTCCTAGGACAAAATGTAATAAGTGGATTTAACCGCTCCTTAACTCAAGATTCTATGTTTGTTTGCAACATTGGAAAGTTATCTTTCACACCTATTCCAAAGCCCTACAACTAATATAATGTAGGTTTTCTACTAGAAAAGATAAAAATGTCTAATCAATTTTTATAAGCGCTTTATTTAATGGTTGTTGTTACTCAAAAGGAAAAATGGCGTGGACAATATGGTGTTTTGACCGACTCGAAAATTATGCAAAGATATGAAGATGCAAT
Organism: Picea engelmannii; assembly: GCA_009831015.1. Taxonomy (NCBI): domain Eukaryota; kingdom Viridiplantae; phylum Streptophyta; class Pinopsida; order Pinales; family Pinaceae; genus Picea; species Picea engelmannii. The sequence goes on along the minus strand of ML787554.1, from coordinate 257,514 downwards.
CTTTTCATTTCGATGAAAGCTATGCTATGAGAAGGAGAAAACATTTATCATTCCCATATGCACGATGTCCCAAAATATATTAAACTCATCAATATCAAGATTCTCAAGAAATGAGAAAAATGTGTTGAACACCAATGCACGATTCATGGCCCGATCAAAAAATGCCAAGAATCATGCAATTTCACTACTTCAAATGCAAGGATGCCCCAATCTAATATAAAGCAAGAAATTAAATATTTTTGTTTCAAAAATTTCACTAAAAACAATAATGAACTTTCTTAAAACAAAGAAACCCAAACTAAAAGTTCTCTTTTAAAGAGAACTATTCAGAAGAAATATGATCTTTCCCTAAACAATTCTAAAGAAAACACATGCTTTGTAATTGAAAGACACTCAAAGCAAGAGACTAATCCTTCAAAACCAAACAAAGCAAAGATGGCTAAAAGCAACTCAAAGAATGCCAAGAAGACTATAAACAGATCAATATAGGCTCCAAAAGTTCAATCTAGCTGATCAAAGCAAAACTGGGTCACCAAAAAATGACAAGACCCAATCCAAAAAAATTTACAAACAAGTTTGCAGGCTGGCAGTGTATTACAGTGTGAGAATTAGGTATTCTCACAGGCTAGACACTGGTAGGGTGTGAGAATTAGGTATTCTCGCAGGCTAGACACTGGTAGGGTGTGAGAAGTTCACACTGAACTAAACAGTGGGGTGCGAACATCAATGATTCTCGCAGGCCACATAGAGGTACAGTGCGAGAATGTCTGTAATCAAAGAAAACTTTGAAAAAGGACAGGGAATCTAAGTGAACTTCTAGATCCAAAGAGTTTGGATGGATGTCCCACAGACTCAGAAACCAGAAAACAAGCAATCAAAGGAAGGGAAACTAGACTAACTAGGAAACAATATGTTCCCTAGTGGAGTCGCCAATTTTGTTATCGGACTAATCGGTAGGTGCGGACACTAACTAATCTCCGTAGATCCACCTAGATCTAGAACAAAACACACCAGAACATGACGCTTTCCTTAAGTTTTAGATATTGAATTTACTAACTAAAGAGGGATGGGTGACATATCGTTTAAATGTCGCTTCCTCTCGCTATCGTCATCCTAGCTCCGTTCCAACACTCATACAATGATGATCCTGCAAAAGAACGCAACCAACCAAAGTGATAGGAATAGCATAAACTCAATATAAACCTATGTATGTGATCAAGGAATCTTACAATAAAACACAACAAGCTTTATAGGAAAGAATCATATTACTGTATCATATTAAATGTGAAAGAGAGATTA
>ML787554.1:240599-251379 GCA_009831015.1 Picea engelmannii | reverse complement strand
AGGTAGAATGGCAAGGGGGCTCCGGAATGCATCCTCAGCCATAGATCTGGATGGGTGGACTCTGGTCGTCCAGATCTTCTCGCCGCTTAGCCTAAAGCATATTCATGTTTTGGCTTAAGTTGACATCTCATCTCCACATCTAACAGTCATTACAAACCCTAAGATCCTCTGAAAGAATCTCGTTCGTTCATCAGGGTTTGTCATCACGAGAATCCGGACTCTCGATCACGGGACTCTCGAATCCTTGACCCTCGGTTTCCTGATGCGGTTAATATCTCTACATGTGGCCTCCGTCAATCAGACAGCTCAGATCTACTCCAGGGTTTCCACCATGGGAAATCCCGAACTCTTGTCAACAGGAATCCCGATTCTGCGATTCTTGATTTCCCGATGGATGACTTTCCTTTCAGGACTTCTCTCGGATGCTCTAATCGCCACCACGCGTCCTCCTATGATGGACGGTCCTGATCACTTCTCGCAATTTTGGAGTTTCCACTACTGATATATTCCGACTTCTTGTCCCTTCGATCTCTGAAATGCCGACGGGATCCCGATCTTGTCCACGTGTCCTCCTATGATGGACGGCTCATATATATCCCGGGGTTTCCACATTGGAAAATCCCGAACTCTTATCAACAGGAATATCGATTCCGTGATTTTTGATTCCTCGAAATGAGTGATCTCTTGACACGTGGCCTTCGTCAATCGAACGACCTAGGTCTATTCCGGGGTTTTTCGCCCCTATACCCTGGAGTCTTTAACCCTCGGGTAACTCCTGATGGATCCAACGGCTGTCAGATTTTTCAGCCGAGATCTGACAGCTCATAATGGCTCCTACCCATGCATTCTTCCATGACTCCCTGGGCGTGGAAAAGATCCACGGTCCGGATACTCTCATGAACTTTGGGGATCTACAGTCCTCAACACTTCGCTACCCATGAAGACACAGGAAAACAGAGTGGTAAGGCATTTAACGCCTTACTTTCTCCTACTAGTCTAACGGTCATGGGTGACCACAGATTCCCTGACGAACTCTTGTCTGTCGATTAATACTTATCAGGTTAAGGTAATTAACTCTCCAGCTTCTTCCTCTGATCTAATGGTCGTGAGTGACCTCAGATCTCTCAACGGGATCTCATCCATCGATTCGTTACTTCACCCTTATGTTGTCGTCTCGATTTTCAAGAGGATTGTTCCTCCTCGTGTAGGGTTACTAAGGTCTTACACCTTCATCTTCTCCTTCCCGGTTCTTGATGGGCTTTTCAAGGAGGGTATCTCTATGGGGAGGTTTACCCAGGGTACTATCTGAGGTAGATATGGGTATCATTCTCCCAAGAACCAGATGTGAAGTCTGAATTAGATCAGTACGCATATAAATAACGATTCATAAGGACATAAGCCATACGTAGTCTTTTCATACAAATATACAACTACTATTACTGATCAAAACACCATACAGACATTCTTATAATGAAATCATTCACAATTTTTCACAGCTTATGAGCATAATTATCAGAATAAGAACATATATATATATATTTCAAGATGTCAAAGGCAAAACACTTATCTTAGATAACACCAGGGGTCAAGCAACTGTTGAGAGGGGTGCTCGTTTCCACCCAACCGTAGGCTTAGCGACTCCCAGCGGATTTACCACTAGCCACCCCCGAGCTGAAACCACGATGTCGTGAGACTGCGTCCCTGTTTGCCAGTGACCAGGAGTGAAGGTTGCAATCCTTCCTCTCTGCTATCACTCACTCTACATATTTCCAGAGTCCTCCCCTCACGTCTGGCCCAATTACTTCTACCCCACGCCTTATCCTCTTGCGAGGTTGCGTGTGGCGCGATTACCCTCACGCTGATCCGGTCTGATGGCTCTACGGATGGGAGGTTCACCTCCCATCCCTCATTAAACCATCCACCTACCAGCTTGCGAGACATTTAATTCAGGGCCAGCGGGCCACTTTTGGTTCTCCGGGCCAGTGGAGTCAAAATACGGTATTAATTCTCGATGGAAGTTAATGCCACCTTTCCAAGTGCCTTCCACTGCCATCGTGGTCTCTTTTTCTACACATCCCCTCTCAGCAATCCTACAATAAAATTCATAATGTCATTCACATTTATTGACCTTTTACTCAAGGTCCATTTACATCACATATTCACATTTATGAGTTTGCCATAGTTCTTGGCCAGTCCCGTTATTTTTACAAACTGGGGGAAACAGGGTGTTACAATTCCCTCCCCCTTAAAAGGAACATCGCCCCCGATGTTCTTATCTACTAACATGAATTTCATGTACAGAAGTAAACAAAATCGGATATGCTTGTCTCATGGCATCCTCCATTTCCCATGTAGCCTCATCTGGGCCAAAATGTTTCCACTGCACCTTGACCTATGCAATGGTTCTATTCCAGAGTGGGGTTTCCTTTCTGTCCAATATGCACTGGGGTTCTGGTCGAAATTCTCCCTCCAGTTCCACCTGGCTCACAAACCAGTCAATTATATGATAAGCATCATATACATATTTCTTCAATAATGAAACATGGAAAACATTATGTGCTTTTACTGTGGGAGGAAGTGCTAGCCGATAGGTGATGCAGGAGCATCTCTCCATGCCAGCCAACCACGTCATCACGCACGCGTTCAAAGGCTGAAGAAAGGCGCAGCCTCATTTTGAATTTGAAATTCAATGTAAATTTAATGTGCTTAGGCTGGTGAGCCAGGGAATCCATGCCTTTGCGCAGGCTGTAGATAAGATAGGCATTTAATGCAGGTCGGCTGAGATCTAGTTCTGGATAGCAGACTAGATAGCCATTGATTGTAATTTATTAGAGTAGGTGAACCTGGAGGGAAGCGCTCGATGAGCACCTCAGGTAAAAGAGATTTTAGATCTCATTTTGAGTTAGGGAAGAGATAGAGGAGGTTGTAGGAGAAGAGCTAGAGAGAGCTCAGGAACACCATTGTAAAGATACAGGCATTTTGCCATTTGTTAATACAAACAGCAGTTTTTCCAGCATTAATTTTGTGTTATGTGGATGTCTATATGCGTTCCTTTCATGCTGTGAATGTATGTTATGTTGATGCATTCTGCAGGAGTTTTGTTTTATTTTAGGGTTGAAAGTCTTTGAGGCTTCACACCAGGAGGGTGTGACAGAACGATGAGGGTTCTGAGAGCCATGCACAGAGGATGCACTTTTGAACACTGTGGGTTCAGACAGAGACATGCTGAGGCACAGGGCTGAAATCATCGACTCAGGAAGAAGACCTGTGAGGTTATTGAACACCTTAGAAGGAAAGACTGTGTAGCTGAAACACAGTTGCAGACAGAATCGTAGAGGATTTTGTGAGGGCTCTGCCAAGTGGGCATTGAGCATGTGTCCAGGAGTGCACAAAGGAGGGAACTCTGCTGAGAGTTCAGAAGAGACAGAATCACTGAGGATTCTGAGAGGATCTTCCAGGTGGGCATCGAGCAAGTGCATAGGTGCACAAGGGAGGAGGACAGAACTGTTGAGCGTTCTGTGGAAGAGAAGATAATCCGCCAGGAGGGCGTCGAGAAAGTGTGTAGATAGGCACAGAGGAGAAGAGAACTCTCTTGAGTTCTGCCAGTTGAAGGAAGGTCCACTAAAGGATCTTCTCTCGGTTGCTGAACACCTAGAGAGACTCAGCAAGAGGTTGCTTGAGCAGGATATCCAGGAGGGCATCCATTTCATTCTCCATCTGTGGGAGAAGAAAGACGAAGAAATCCCTTAGGGGCCTGAGTGATTGTATAAGCTCAGGAGGGACAGCACTGTGTGCGCATAGAGGTTCTACAAGGAGTGTAGACACCAGAGTCCTTTAAGGATATGAAAGGAGAAGAAAAGCGCAGAAGGAGCAAGCGTTTGTACACGCACGGTGAAGCTCACGGTTCGGGAGCCCGTTGAGGAAAGAAGATAAGGTTGAGACATTGAGGGAACTGAATTCCTTCCAAGTGCAGGATGAAATCATGCGAAGCTCAAGAGGAGCAGCAGTCGTCGTCAGATCGGCAGGAGAGAACAGATCTGGACCATTGAAGATTCACGTCCAGGGGAGTGCCAGGAGAAGCGCACAGGATCCTATCGGAGGAGGAGTCCGACAGTCATCGGATCTCATGCAGGAACCCCGACAGCCGTTGGATCGGGAGGAGTTGCGTGGAGTTTAACCTCTGGAGGAGGAGCACACGAGGAGGATTTATCTAAGCCATCAGATCTTGGATCAAATCGTCGAAAGTCGTCGGATCGGCAGGAGTCACGTGAGAGTTAGCCCCGTGAGCAAGAGGAGAGAAGTCTCGACGGGCATCGGGAAATCAGAATTCTCAAGGTCGTAAGAACTGGGACAACACAAGTCGTGAAATCCCAATGAGATCTGGACGGTCTGTTGGTAGAGGACATGTGGTGGAGATCAAACGCCATCGGCATTTTGGCGCATCAGGAAATCGGCATTCCTATGGACAAGGCATCGGAGAAATCCCAGGATAAACCCTGACACAGAATCTGGGTCGTCCGTCTGAAGAGGGACACGTGTCACGCGATCGTCCGTATCGGAGATCCGAGGCACCAGGCATCGGGACTTGCAGGTCTCGAAACACCGACAAGATCAGAGCCGTCCATCTGAGGGACAGGTGTCGGAGATCCGGAGCGTCGGCATAAGCATTCATCGGGAAATCAGAGTTCCTGAGGACAAGAGGAGCGAGACATTGGAAGTCTCAAAATCCCGACATAATCAAGACCGTCCATTTGAGGAGGACGCGTGGCAATCATCGAGTGACACCGAAGAAATCTCGATAGGGAGGCTTCATCGGTAAATCGGGATTCGGAGTTTCACGAGTCCCATGAACATTGTCAGTTGGAATCGCGATACGCGATTTCCCGATCGTGACAGAGGTGGACCCCAGAGGAGTTAGCGTGGAGGACAGGTGTCCGTCATCTGGGAAGAGTCAGGAATCGGGATATCATAGATTCCAGGCACAACGGTTTCGTGCATTTCAGAATCGCGATACACGATTTCCCGACAAGGCATTGAAGCGTGTGAGCCACACAGGAGTTGGCGAGCGGACAGGTGGCACGTCGCATCCCGGGAGCTCGTAAGTGGAAGACAGGTGTCAAGGGACCAGGTGTCATCAGCGTATCGGGAGTCTCGAGACTGTGAGTTCGAGGTTGGTTGAACCCCGAAGCTGCGAGAAGAGACCACAGCCGTGGATCTTAGATAGGACAGGTGTCAGACAGGCAGGAAGAGTCGTGAATCGAGAAATCGCGAGTTCCGGGGACATGTGCACTGTGTCATTGCAAATGTCAAAACCCCGATAGGCGTAAGGTAGTGGTTACAAGTGATGGTCATGTGGATTAGGACTTAGACAGGAGGGTTGAGGCGTATCGGGAATCAGCATATCGGGAGTCCTAAGGACATGCGCTCTTTGACATCGAAAGTGCCGAAACTCCGATGTAGTGGTAAGACCAAGGCCACGGGGTAATGGTCATATGGACCAAGAGCCAAGGTAGAAGGGGCATGCATTTGTGAGCAGGAGCTCATCGGAGAATCGGAGATCGGGGATTGGAGAGGCGAGGAGTTATCGACAGCAAGAACCGCGAAACCCTGAACCCCGATACAGAGTCGGGGGTAACCACGGTCAAGTGCTGAAGGCCGTGGAAGGTAAAGAAGGACCTGTGGATCGGGTAATTGAGCAGAGATTCCTGAGGGAATCTAAAGAGCCACTTTGGCTCAGAAGAAAGGGATTGAGAATCGATCCTGAGAGCGGTAGAGCGCGATGGGTGTGGCACCGAGATAATCTCTACTACATCAATAGGCTACAGGTCCCACTCTATCTAGAACCTCAAAGGATCCACAATATCGGGGTGCCAACTTGGCACAAGCTCCCATTTTCAGGGAACTCCTTCTGGGCTTAATTCGGAGATATACATGGTCTCCCATTTTGTACTCTCTTGGAGTTCTCTTTTGGTCAGCATAACTTTTATGTCGATTCTAGGCGATTTTCAGATTTTGTTTTATCTGAGCTACTTGTTGTTCCATTTCTTTCAGCATGTCGGGTCCAAAAGAAATCCTATTTACAGGATTACTCCAGCTGATTGGAGTATTACACGGCCTACCATAGAGGACCTCGAAGGGACTCATCTTTAAGGATGCTTGGTAGCCGTTGTTGTAAGCAAATTATACCAACGGCAGGTAGTCTTCCCATTTCTTGGATTGATGCATTACATGCATCCTTAACATATCCTCTAATATATTATTCACTCTTTCTGTCTGTCCGTCAGTTTGAGGGTGATAGGTGGTGTTGAACAACAATTTGGTCTCTAAACCCGCCATTAGTGATTTCCAAAAGTTGGAAGTAAATTTTGTGTCTCTGTCAGACACTATCTCTTTCGGCATACCGTGTAGTCTGAATACCTCTTTCATGAATATCTAGGTGATATCTATCACCTTGCAGGTTGATTTGATGGGGATGAAATGAGCAGACTTGCTCAGTTTATCCACCACCACCATAATGGCATCGTTATGTTTGGTTGAAGTTGGTAATCCAGTGATAAAATCCATGGAGATGGTTTCCCATTTCCATTCTGGGATGGGTAATAGTCCTGCTGGGTGTCGATGTTCTACTTTAACCTGTTGGCATTCTATGAATTGGGCCAAATATGTGGCTATGTCTTTCTTCAATCCAGACCAATAAAATTGTTTTCGGGTGGCAGTGATCATTTTCTGGTATCATGGGTGACCAGTGTATGGCCTTTTATGTAGTTCATCCATAATGAACCTCTTCAAGTCGTCACAATTTGGAATGTACAGTCTATCTCTGTAAATGAGAAGACCTCCTTCGGTCACCTGGTAGCCTTCATACTTTACTCCAGAGGGTTCTTGCTGTAGGTACAGGTTCACGGTCTGAACGAAGGGATCTGTCTCTTGTGCATTTCTAACTCTATTCTTGACATCTGTCTCGCAGGTACTCACTGCTTCCAGGTGAATTGTTTTCATGCTTCTGCTAAGGGCATCAGACACCCTATTTTCCTTTCCTTTGATGTGTTTGATTTCAAAATCAAATTCACTAAGGAGGGCCATCCATCTAGCTTGTCTAGCATTGAGCTTTGGTTGGTCGAATAAATACCGTAATCCACAGTGATCTATCATAAGTACAAATTTTCTTCCCAAGAGGTAATGCCTCCACATTTTTAAGGCATGCACTATGGTAGCCAGTTCTAGATCATGAGTCACATAGTTGACCTCATTTTCATTCAATTTTTGGGATTCATAGCAGATCACCTTTCCTTCCTGCATAAGGACTCCTCCAAGCCCTTCCTTACAGGCATCTGTGCACACAAGGAAGTCAGCTTCTGGGTCAGCGATTTTCAACACGAGTGCATGGGTTAGTATCCTGCCAATCCCATAAAGGATCTGATGTCTGAGACATCCTTTGGGGTAGGCCATTCCATGATAGACCTGATCTTGTCAGGATCTACTGCTACCCCTTCCTCGGACAGAACATGTCCCAAGTAATGTATTTGCTTCTGAAAGAAGTCACACTTGTTGAATTTAGCATAGAGATGATGCTCTCTTAGCACTTGCAGCACAAGTCTAAGATGCTCTTCATGTTCTTCTCTATTCTTAGAGTAGATTAATATGTCATCAATGAAAACTAGTACAAATTTATCTAAAAACTTACTGAGTACATTGTTCATTAAGCACATGAAAGTGGCAGGGGCATTGGTTAACCCAAATGGCACTACCACAAACTCATAGTGACAGTACCATGTCCGGAAAGCGGTTTTATGGATGTCTTCACCCTTGATTCGGACTTGATGGTATCCCGACCTCAAGTCAATATTTGAGAAAATAGATGCGCCTCCCAACTGATCGAATAGATCATCGATCCTGGGCAAGGGGTATTTGTTCTTTATGGTTACTTTATTAAGTTGTTTGTAATCTATGCACAGTCTAAGGGTGCCATCCTTCTTTTTCACAAATAGGACTGGTGCTCCCCATGGGGACACGCTGGGTCAAATATAACCCTTATCCATCATTTCTTTCAGTTGCAGTTTGAGTTCCACTAACTCAGGTATGCTCATCCGGTAGTGTGTCCTAGACACCGGCACCACTCCTAGTGCGAGCTCTATCGAGAAGTCAATGTCTCTTCTCGGAGGTAGACCCGGTACCTCTTCCGGAAACACATCTCTGTATTCTCTCAGGATAGGGTGTTCATCAGGGCTTGGTTTAGAACCTTTGGTTGTTTTCAACACCTGTATTGCATATAGGGGACATCCCTTTCAGCAATACTTTCTCATTTGCAGGGCTGATATTTGTCTCACCGAGACCAGTTTTCGGATCCCTTGGAGGGTTATCCTTTTTCCTTATTTGCTCACACATTCTAAGGTTTTATGGTAATAGTCCAATCTGGCTTTATGGGCATCCAACCATTCCATACCAATCAACAGATCGTATGATCCCAGGGGTAATACATTAAGGGTTGCTTGGGTGGGGAATTCACCCAACATTAACTGGCAGGCTGGTATGACCTCTAACACCTTTCTTTTAGTGCCAGTGGCTAACTATACCAACCATGGCTTGGTTTGTTTTTGTGGCTGTAGCTTACACTTATCCACAGTCTTAGGGGCTATATAACTCAAATTTGAACCAGGGTCAATTAAAATAGACACTAGATGGTTGAAAATCATACCTTCTATTTCCACCACTGAAGCTTGGTGGTCAGCTTGGTTATTATCCAAGGCTGCATAAATCTGTGGTACACTCCTTGCCACATCATTGACTGTGGTAGCTTCCTGAAGGTTATAAACTTTCTGACTATTCTATTGTCGGTGTGGACAATCTCTCAGGAGATGCTCTTCTCCGCAACCCCAACATTTCAGAGGTTCTTTCTTTGGATTATTAGTCTTCACTGGTATAGGTCCAGAAGTTTTGTTTCCATCCACCGAGGGGAAGTTCTACTGGAGTACACTCCGGGCTGGATAGTTCGTTCTGGGGTTCTTCTTGTAGTTTTTAAATCCTGAGGATTTGATCCCCTTTTTCTGAAATTTCGAACCACCCTTTTGTCTCCAGTCTCCACGAGACTCCGCCCGATGTCCATATTGTTCATGACAATATGTTTCCTTTCGTATAGTGTCTTCTAAGGTCTTTGGCTCATCAAATTCAATTCGGTTCTGATATTCTTTGGGTAGCCCACTGATGAAGCATTGCGCCTTCACCTTCTCTGCTATGATGTAGGGTACATATCTCAATAAGTCGAGGAATTTGTTGACATATTCCTCTGTAGTAAGTTGTCCTAGTTTGAGTTCATAAAACTCTTTAGCCTTCTCGTCGAAATATCTTTCCGACAAATACTTCTTTCGGAAGCACTTTTCAAACTGTTTCCAAGACAGGTCCTCCTCGCGGACCCCCTTCATGCTCTTAAGATCTTCCCACCAGATGGAAGCTTTTCCGTTCAGATTGAAAGTGGCCACTCAGGCCTTCAAATTCTCTGAAAAATCATGGACTCTAAAATATTTCTTTAGTCCAAGTAGCCAAACCTCAGCTTCCTCTCCCTTCTTTATCTTTCCATCGAAGGAGGGAGGTTTGGCCTTTCTGAATTCTTCAAATTTATGACTCTTGGAAGTCTTTTGCTTCTTATGTTTTCTTCACGAATAGGAACTGGTCCTGCTGTTGGAAGAGCCTTCTGAATCGCCAGCTTCCTTCTTAGTGGAATTGTCTGGCACTGGTCCTTTACCTCTGGGTTGGACCTTTCTTGAAGTGCTTCTCTCAGTATGGCCACTGTTACGACCATGTTTCTGCACTTCAGCTTCATGTTGCATGTTGCATTTGTCACTGTAGGTCAGATAAGCTCTGCAGTAACACTGCATTAATTTCAGTTTTCTTTTCTTATTCTTTCATCATCCTTTCATTGTCGGCCTTGCAGCTTTGCAACTCCACCATGAGACTCCTAACAGTCTTGGCTAGGTCTGGAGGGGTTCCTATTGCTCTTCCTTCGTCAGACTCTTTGTCTCTATTGCGGGAGCCTTCTCCCATCTCTTGGGGTGTCACCATTCTCTGCATCTGTAAATTCCCGCGGTTGATCGTCCTCTTGGGTGAAAAGGCAAACGATGGTTATTAGTCAAGAGTTAAATACATTTTATAATCTGCACATGAATTTATAACTCTTTCACATGCATACATAGTCAGGTTCTCGTTTCCAAGTTTTCAATCCTGGATAAGAGAGTTATGTTAGGGGGTTGCTCTTCGTAGGAGTACTTCGAACGGAGCTTATGCACAACTCGTTCATGAGCCCAATCAGGCCGAGTGTTGTAACCATGCTCTGATACCACTTTGTCAGATACCCCCTACCTAAATCAGATTTTTTTGGTCTTCTGCCGAATCAGAAGCCCTAAACATCCATGGAGGACCAGCGTAAGCTGGCTCTTTCTCTCTCCCCGCTCCCATGTGGTTTGTGGGTCATGATCACAGTCTGGATAAACGCAATCCCTCTTTCATATTTCACACCTTGGCGCTACAATGATGTCGAGTTGTTTGTCTTGGCAACCGTCGAATCCCGACAGGGCTAGCGATCGTCCAATGGGGTGAATCCCTACAAGGATAGCAAATGGCTAATAGGAACAAATCCCAACAGGGCTAGAGAACAGCCAATGAGAAACAGCCCCGTTGCGCAGTTAAGTGGAACACAGGTGGTAGAGTGGGAAACACGACACAGTGTTCAACATGACTGGAGAGGCCCCACTTCACACGCCACACTATTCCAGACCCCCCCCCCCCC
>ML787554.1:221874-233866 GCA_009831015.1 Picea engelmannii | reverse complement strand
TATCTGAAATTATCTCTTTTTCAAGGCATTGAGTACTTTTTCTGAGGTTTTTCTATGCTATATTGATATTTGGTTCCTAAAATAATGACAAGCCATTCGTACAAACCTTCGTTTGTTTTAAATGTCATTTTCCATTCATCACCTTCCCTCATCCTGATTTGGTGATAGCCACTTTTCAAATCAATCTTCGAAAAATATTTGGCTCCTCTCAAGCAATCCATCAAGTCGTCCATCCCTGGAAATGGAAACCTGTATCTGATGGTAATATTATTAATTTCCCTTGAGTCTGTACACATCCTCCAGCCTCCATATTTCTTTGGGTTGAGCACTGTCGGAACAGCGCACGGACTCAAGCTCTTCCGAATTAATCCTTTGTCCATTAAGTCCTGGACCTGTCTCTTAACTTCCTCATTCTCTTGCGGCGTCAACCTGTATGTTGCTTTGTTCAGCAAGCTGGATTCAGGTATAAGATCAAAATGATGGCTTATACTGTTGATATGTGGCAATGAACAGGGTAGTTCATCCACTACTATTTCAGCGAACTCTTCCAGCAAACCCTGGGTTTCTTCCGGCAAATCATCTATTCTAGTGTTGTTCAAAACAATTATGGGTTTCCTAACCACAATGAATTGTGTGTCTTCTTTCTTCTTAAATTATTTAAGAAGTTCCTTCCCACTCATGAGAATTATTGTATTTTTCATCTCTGGTTCCACTTCTTTATCCTTAATTAGCAGCAACATGTGCGTCCTAGGGTTTGTGGCTAGTCCTGAAACTAGTCAAAACCAGGTGTTTCGGGTAAACACGTCATAAGTTATTCATAACAGATCCAAATTCAATAAGACCAAATTTGTTGGTTAGATTACAGTATGTAGTATGCTTTGTAACATTTTCAGATCAATTCAATAAATATTCCGCGTGGGGCATGCTCTACAAGGTCGCTCTCTAGAATAAGCCAGAATTCATCAAGGTGTGCCATTTTTGCCATAACTCATTTTATGAGAGGTTCCAATTAGTGAAACTTGGAGGAATTGCATAAAACACACTGAATAACATTTTTTATAAGTTTCATATCTTTATTCATTACAGGTACAAAGTTATGATTATTTCAAGTTAGGGTTGTTGACTAATCCAAAACTAGTCTTGTGAGACTAAAGAAACGTTTGATGAAAATGCTAGTCTCTTGTTGTTAAAGTTAAGGAAGGTTTGTAGGTATGTGATCATATACACTAGGTATATTATAGATTTACAAATCATATTTGGATGATGAAATTGATGAGGGATTTTGGTTGAGGTACAAGTTGGGTACATGCTTGAGACAAGTAGTTGATGAGTTGGCACATACATGAGGTGTATAGTTGATGATGTTGGTACATATTGATGAGTAATAGTTGATGAGTACTTGACACATGATTGGTACATACTTGGTGCATGGTTGATGCACTTGTTTATGGTACAAGTTGATTACAGATTGTTTGGTACAAGTTGGTGCATGGTTGATGCACTTGTTTATGGTATAGGTTGATTACAGGTTGAGGTACAGGTTGATGCATGGTTCGGGTTTATTGGTACATGTTTATAGCGGTATATCTCACAGTGATAGTGTGATAGTGGTTCCATCATTCTACTTTTACTTCAGGGCGGTTGGACGGGGCAAGGACATGTGGTTGTAGCCACCTTCCGGTTGTAGCTGGATAACTTAGGGGGTTGTAGCCTCTTTCTGGTTGTAGCCAGAGAATTAGGGAGTTGGAGCTTCCCTAAGGTTATATCCTGAGAAACTAGGGGGTTGGAGCCTCCTTCTAGTTGCAGCTAGAAAACAAAGAAAGTTGGTGCTTCCAATGAATGTAATTCTTCAAGACATATAAGAAAAAGCATTCTGTGGTTTTCTCCCGATTTGGGTTTCCACGTAAAACACTGGTGTATTGTGTATGTATGTGATTGTTCATTTCTTATTGCTCATTATTAGATAATAATTCTACATTGATATAACACTTGGATTATTTGGATAAAAACAATTATAATTACGTTATTATTGATTCACCCCCCCCCCTCTCAGTAATCCAATAAAGACATACAAAATTTTGAGGAATTCGATGAAGATATGAATAATCTTGGTGACAATTGTCAAGAGCCTTATTTGACTAGACAAGATTATGAACAATCTCTGAATGCTGAAAGTTGGTCTAATAATGATGAAAATGTGAATATTATTGAAGATTCGGCTTATCAAGGAATCGTTGATAACATAATGGTCGAACTCCAACAGAAATACAATCTAAGACCTAGAAACAGAAATACCACGACTTCCCCACCAAAGAAATTTTTTCCGAGAGGGGAAACAGAGGAGGTAGCTCCAAAAGCTATTGAAAAACAGACTGTTAAAACCAAGACTGTTGATACACAGTCTACCAAGAAAAAGACAGCAGAAACACCAGTTGTTAATACAAGAAAATGGAGGTTCCTGTGGCATAAATGAAAGCAACATGAACTAATAAACCAGAAAAGAAGGAGACTGAAATCCAAACCAGGGAAGTTGATAAAACAATAGGAAAATTCAGTATAGAAAACAAAATTAATAAAATCAAAATCCATGTACCTCTGATTAAACTGGCCAAAAATCCAATATACAGAAAACAAATTGCTAAAATGATTAATCTTTCATATAATGAAAGTCAGGCTGACATTATAAATCCGGAAGATGACAAACCTAACACAATTTTTGTTCCACATTTTGAAGGTGCCAGAGATATTGTTTCTCCTTTTTATATTACATTAATCGTGCAAGATCACCTACTCCATAATTGTATGTTGGATTATGGGGCCTCTCACAATGTGATGCCCAAAGCTATTATGGATAGACTTGGTCTTGAGATCACTCGACCCTATGGAGACTTATATTCTTTTGACTCGAGAAAATTTAAATGTTTGGGTATGATAAAATATTTAGTTGTTAATCTTGCACATATTCCTATAAAGAGTGTTCTAATGGATGTTGTTGTTGTTGATATACCCCCAAAGTATGGCATGATGTTATCCAGGTCTTGGGGCACCAAGCTTGGAGGATCCCTCCAACTAGACATGACGTTCGCCTCTATCCTGATCTTCGGTGGGCAGTCCACCCACTTGTACAGGGAGACAAGGTTAGCGTTCACATTAAGTGATCCTCTTAATCCTAATAAATACCCCCTGTGTATTACATATCAAGATTTAGGAAATTGTATTTTATCTATTGATGATGATGCAAATGAATGTATAGAAGAAGATTGTATAGAAAAAACTGAAAAAATCGGAAAGAAAAATAAAGATGTATATAGTTCAGGGATTTGGAAAATGTATTTTGATGGTGCCTCTTCTTATGAAGGTGCAAGAGCTAGATTACTTTTTGTAGTGCCTAATGATGAGTTTGTTATCCCTTTTTCTTACAGGTTAAAGTGGGATATAGATTACACTAACAATGTTTGTGAATATGAAGCTTTGGTCCTAAGATTAGAAGTTGTCAGGAAATTAAAGATTAAGAACTTAGAAGTTTACGGTGATGATGAACTGATCATAAAACAAGTTAATAGTCAATACCAGGCTAAGCACCCAATTTTGAGATCTTATAGGAATTGTTCTTGGTATCTAATCAACAATTTTTTCTCATCAGTAAAAGTCCATTTCATCCCTAGGGATGAGAATCAACGTGCAGATTCATTAGCTAAAGCAGCCTCAACGTTTGTGCCTCCTACGGTTTTCAAACTTAAATACCATATAGAGATGAGACACAGACCTTCCATCCCGAATAACATTCAACATTGGCAGGTTTTTGAGGATGATGAACAAATTAAGCAATTTTTAGAGATGGTGGATGACTTTGTCAAAACACATATAGACCAAGAAAATCAAAATGATCCTGCTTGGATTATGCAAAAAGGGGAAGATCCTCAAGAGTTTCAAAATAAGATTGCTAATCATCGTATGCTTATTTTAAAAAATAATCAGATTCCCAAAGGTCGGATCCCTCTAGAAAAGTTATTTAATCATGATGATATTCCTTTGAAGTCCACCTTATAGCCCTAGCTAGAAGAGGTTGAAGATTGTGATATAGGTACCAAAGAAAATCCTAGGTTGGTAAAATTATCTAAGTACCTTCCTCCTGATATAAAAAGTAAGTATGATGATTTGCTTAGACAGTATAAATATGTTTTTGCTTGGTCCTACGTTGAATTAAGGAATTATCACACCACTATAATGGAACACAAAATTCCTCTAAAACAAGGTGTCGAGCCATTTAGGCAAAAACTCAAACAAATTAATCCCATATTGATGCCCATGATTGAGAAGGAGGTGAAGAAACTTTTAGATGCTAAGATCATTGTCCCACTGAGATACTCTGAGTGGGTAGCCAATTTAGATCTAGTAAGAAAGAAAAATGGTGAAATCAGACTCTGTGTAGACTTTAGGAATCTAAACAAATCATCACTGAAGGACAATTATCCATTGCCTAAAATGGATCATGTGTTAGAAAAAGTAGTAGGAGATAACAGAATGTCTATGATTGATGGATTTTCAGGTTATAATCAGATCGCAGTCCACGAAGATGACAAAGAGAAAATAGCATTCACCACCCCATGGGGTACCTTCATGTACGACAAAATGCCTTTAGGCTTGATGAATGTAGGAGCTACCTTCCAAAGAGCTATGGATATCGCCTTTGTCGGCAAAAGAGATAATTTTGTCGTTATTTACCTTGATGATCTAACTATTTTTTTCTAAATCTGATGCAGAGCACCTAACGCACCTTAAGAAAACGTTTGAAAAATGTCGCAAATTTGGTTTGTCCCTAAATCCCAAGAAATCTCATTTTGCAATGCAAGAAGGTAAGATCTTAGGCCATATAGTGTCTAGGGATGGAATTAAAATTGACCCAAAAAGGATTGAAGCAATAAATACTATTAGTATTCCCAGGAATAGGAAAGAAATTCAGTCATTTTTAGGGAAAATAAATTTTTTGAGAAGATTCATTCTGAATTTTGTTGAGATCGTGAAATTGATTATAGTTATGATTAAGAAGGATAGCGAGGTAAAGTGGACAAACGAGGATAAGGCGTCATTCAAACGCATTAAGAAGGTCATAGGTGAAGCACCAGTACTGGCAAGCCCTGATTATTTTAAGGAATTTTTTTTTTTTTCATTTGCCTCTGATCATACTATTACGGTCATATTGTTACAGAAGAATGATGAGGGTTTTGAACAACCAATTGCATTCTTTATTAAAAGTCTTAGATATGTCAAGCTAAAATATGATATATTAGAAAAACAATATTACGCAATGGTGAAAGCCCTCAAAGATTTCAAAACCTATGTATTACACTCAAAGATCATTGCTTATGTACCTACCAGTTCTGTTAAGGATATACTGGTTCAACCTGACAGCAATGGAAGGAGAGGCAGATGGTTAGCCAAAATTCAGGAGTTTGACCTGGAATTTAAACCAACTAAACTTATAAAAGTTCAAGTCTTGGCTAAATTGTTAGTTGAATCAAATCTGAAATCACTCGGAATAAATCATCTGCAAGAGAATGAAGGATTTTTAGAGATAGACGAACTCGATGTCACTGTGCCCACAACTGAAATTCTAGAAAAAATCTCTTCTTCAGTCTGGTACCGCAACATTGTTTCTTATTTACTAACCCTTCAGTGCCCCAACGACCTAACCCCATGTAAATCTAGGACATTGAAGTTACACACTGTAAAATATTGTATTATAGATGGTCAATTGTATTGGAGGGATCCACTAGGATTTTTACTGAGTTGTTTAGTGGAATCTGAAACAGAAAAAGTTATAGATGAATTCCATGAAGGAGTGTGTGGAGGAAACCATGCCTGGAGAGCAACGGTTATAAAATCTTAAGAGCCGGGTATTATTGGCCAAAATTATTCACCGATGTAAAAACTAAAGTCCGAACTTGTAATCCTTGTTAGTTGTTTACAGGCAAACAGAAAATTCTAGCATTACCTTTAGTTCCAGTAAAAACTGAAGCTCCATTTCAGCAATGGGGTCTTGATTTTATTGGATAAATTCATCCACACTCGAGTGCTCAACACAAATGGATTCTAACCACAACAGACTATTTTACTAAGTGGGTGGAAGCTATTCCTATGCGAAATGCAATAGATGTAGTAGTGATCAGTTTTTTAGAGGAAAATATTCTATCAAGATTTGGCTGCCCTCGAAAAATAGTTATTGATAATGCACAGGCTTTCAAATTTATGGCCATGGTAAGTTTCTTCCAAAAGTACAATATTGTGCTAGGACACTCTACGACCTATTATCCACAGGGCAATGGATTATCCGAGTCATCTAACAAAAGCATGATCACTATAATTAATAAAATACTGACCGAAAATAAGAAAGCATGGCATGTCCATTTAAAATATGCTTTATGGGCTAATAGGATAGGCAAAAAATGATCAATTGGAATGTCTCCATTTCATATGGTATATGGTACTGACGTCATTTTACCCATAAATATAGCACTGCTAGTAATGAAACTGGCAATACTCAAAGGAAGAGTCGAACGACATTACCAGGAGGATAGATCAATTGATCAAAATTCAGCAAAATAGGGCTGAAGTAAATGAAAAACTACAGAAATATCAAGATAATATGAAAGCCTTATTTGACCAAAAAGCTAAAGACACGAAATTTCTCCCTAGTGATTTGGTTCTAAAATGGGAAGCCAGAAAAGAAGACCTTGGGAAACATAGTAAGTTTGATCAGATCTGGAGCGGATTGTACCAAATTTCAGCCTCTAAGGGAAAGAATGCATTTTTGCTAGAAAATCTCGACGAAAAGATTCTTAATTCCCTTATCAATGGGTGGTACCTCAAGCATTTCATGCAGTAATATTGTTTCCAAACTCTCATTGTACATACCAGTTTATTTTCATGTTTTGTTTATAGTTACCTTTCTTTCGGTAAGTTTATTTTATTTTTACTGTAAATACAAATAGGATTAGTGAAATAAATAAATTTCAAAATATGCAATAAGTAGGTTTCTAATCTACAAGAGTTCCTAACAGCTATCATGTTTATCTCATTACAGGATACTTGATGATAAGTTGATTAGACTTAAGATATCAAAAGGTGGCATGCATAGATACTCATGTTAAATGTCTCTTGAAATAGGTAATAAACTAACTGTCTACTTGGCTGGAAGTATAAGCAGCTACTGAGGTATCAATTTATGTCTTAAAAACTCAAGTTAAAATTTTCCAGGAGATGTTAATGAGTAAGATAGTAATCTGATGTTTACTAATATCATCACCAAAACCTTCAATCAGAGAAATAAAAAAGCAACTTTTAATTATCCAAAATTTTCTCTGGACGAAGTAAGAAAAAAAAAAAGTTTTCAAGTGTTGAGTAAGAAGCTCATTTAAGACTGATTATACCTGCAACAAAACATTTGAAACCTCATTCTTTTCCATGATCATGACCAATCTTTTCCTTCACAAGATTCTTGATATCATCTCATGAGCTTCTTAGAGGTGAAGGTTTCACCTTAACTTTGGAAACTCATAAACAAATATTCAAAACGAGAATAGGTAAAGATTTTATAATTCCTCTAACTTTAACTGAACTGAAAGTATGTCTAGGTTAATCCTAACTCTCTTAGTCATTCTAACAAGATTAAACTGATTAGTTTCGCTCAACGAAATCCCCTGAAAAATATAATAAGAACTCTCCTCGAGAACTTCCTCGAGAGAGAAGATGTTTTGAAGGTCAGAGGAGGATTAGTCCAGAGCAATTAAAGTGAGTTGACAGACCTTTATTGATTAATTATAAAAAGATATCTTCCTGGGTATGTTGAATACCGTTTGATTTCCCCCACTTCATGTTTTGAAACAAGACAGATGGTGAAAGGAAATTCATAAAATGATTTCCCCCATCTAGTCCAAAAGAGATGATGAAAGAAAAAGCATTAAATGATTTCCCTCATCTTAGCATTTAAATGCTAAATTACTAATTGAAGTGGTGAAAGGAAATTCAATGTGGGAAATCTAATAACTTCACTGGGGTGCTGAAAATGCTCACTGGCAGTGAAGTAATGTCTACATATATGATAGGTTGTTATAAATGAATTACAATATGCTCTGGTAACTATTTCTCTTTTCAGTTGGATCAACATTCTAAGATAATGGGACTCCCTAACTTAAAGTATTGAAATTACTTCACCTTGATGCGAACAAAATCAAATAAATCTTGGTAGAATGATTAAGGTTGTTTTGATTATCTTATACAAATCTGAGGTTAGTTATAGGAAAGGAAAACTATTATAAGTCTAACTCGAGATTGCCAAATGATTTAGTTTTGAGAGTTTTCAAAGTTAAGGATGAAAATCCTAAAATCTTGTTTTATGCTTTTCTTGAGAATGTGTTTCACAGAACTGCAATAATGACTCCATTTACCCAATAAAGGCATTCAGTCTACATGTTCTTCTCGTCCCTCAAGGAGACGAGATCCCTAGATGGAGCCTATGTTGAAACATATATATATATATATATATATATTACTAAAACTTAGACTAAAATAAATTTCATTTTTTTTGTTTAATAAAAAGAACACAAAAAAAGGAAACTTGGATAATCACCGTCAAAATAAAGTCCTCCAAAATCCAAAGGTTTAAATGTCTTAGCAGATTATGGAGCCACCTTTTTAATTAATGAATCAATCTATACAAAGGTTTGCTTATGAAATTTCGGGAGTCGGGGTTTCACGAAATACGAAGGTTCGATATTTAGTATCCTCGAAGTCCCGATACCCAAACTCACTAAAGTTTTAAAGGTTAAGCATGGTTCATTAATGATTAAGTGAGATTAACGAAGAGTAAATCTCATCGCGACTTCAGGATTCAGGATTCTCTCACTTTTAAAGGCTTTGAAATCCTGATACCCGAAACCCTGATATTTTAAACTAATCATGATTAATTAAGAGAGTTAAATGTGATTATACAAAACTAAACCCCGTCGCGATTTCGTGTTTCGTAAATCCTAGTTTAAATTGCTTTAAGGATCCTCGATATCCAAAACACTGAAACTTGATTAATAAGTATGATTAAATAAGGTATTAAATGGGGATTATACTCTAATTAATCTATTGCTCAAAATTAACTCGAATGCATTCAAATTTTGCGCTTTTCCCAAGGTATCGACCATTAATGACATTAATATCTGACTTAGGGAAATAATTCTAAATAGGATCTAATTTTAACGCCCAGGTCTTTTTCATTTAAGAAATTGAATGTGTTTTCAATGAAGGTATATGCATGATTTATGTGTTTAAAGCAAAGAAGAGCGTCATTTATGAACTATTTTCTTGTTTTCTTATAATTGGCTTAGCGAAATAACTAGTTTTATGCATTCTCATTCTCTGGAACAGGTAATAGAACTCTGAATTTGACATCATGGCTCCATGGAAGGCGCCTAAAGTAGCGGGTGAAAGTTCTGGCCAAAACACAGACATTATTTATGATACTTCACCTAGAAGTATAAACAAGGTTAAAACTTGGTCACAGGTTTTCAAAACTATACAATACGAAGTGGTAAACTGCCCTGAGGATTCCAACGACAATGAAAAGGACGATTTATCTACCAAGTATAAGATTTCGCTCAAGCAGAATTGCATAAGATAGCAACAAGTCCAAGGCTTATACCTTAAACCGACATGATTATATGGGCATTGGATCATGTAGATATCATGACTCACACGATATTCAACTCTCAGAAAGTAGCGGTTGGGTCATTTAGACCAGAACACATTTAGGTTTTTTATAAATTGTCTGCAACATCAAATTTTGTTTATAATACCAATTATCTTGTGAATTTTAACAATAAGGAGTGTGATCAATTTGGAAAGAGTCTTTTTGACTTAATCAAAGACTGGTATTCATGCCCTGAAAAGTTTAGAGCTGAATCTCATGGCATATATTCCATCTCATCGCTTGAACCATAGTTCATGTATATATCCATGATGATGTGCAGAATTTATGGAAAAGAGAACACGGCCCATTTCTTCCTACCATGGGTCCCCCTTATTCACTCAGTGTTAGAAGGATTTTATTTTGACTGGGAAAAGATATTGTCAGATAATCTGGCCAGTGAAATCTCAAAATACCAAGCGAAGAAAACCAAAGGGAAACCAACCCCATTCTTTATGTCATCTTATGTTATGGATGTTATCTGTTTCATGACACCTTTCCCTCTAATGAGCTAGAGTTTGACTCCAGACAGTGCAGAACCAATTCATGATTACCATTCAAAGATCTGGGAAGACAAGGCAAAAGATTTCTTTTATGAAATTTTTAATTGGGTAGTGGTACCGATACATATTGTTTTATTTGGTAACCCACCGCCAAGAATTTCAGATAAGGTTATGGCTAACCTAGGTAAGGTGGTGTACTGGTATATAGAGGAGAACTTCTCTTATATCAGAGTTTTCAGTTGCTCGGTCCCTCCATATGCATTACCACAATTTTTACCAAACATATTGATGTGCCATGAAGTTGCACGACAAACTGTACTCTGCGGGATTAGAAAAGAGCTAAAAGACATGCAAAAAAAGGTATGGCCAACTTTTCCTTTGTCTATTGGTTCATTTTCCTTATTGGATTTCGGTCACTCCAAGGTAGAGGTTGTGGCATTGGAATAAATAAAACTACTTAACATTGAATTTAAGAAGCATGACCCACAGAGGGTTGTAGGAAACCAGATGGCCAGTTGAAATCTTAAAAAATATGAACATGAAGAGTCCCCTCATGACAAAGTGTTCCTAGGGTTGATATCTTACCAAGAAGTTATGAGTCGAGTGCAAGATCTGTTGCCTAGTGAAATGACTGATTTTTACAATTTCCAAAAACATCGGAGAAGTAGCCTACCCAGAGTGTTACAAGCGCAAAGCCTAAAATCTCCAAATACACAGCAAGCAGAGACCCAATCTCCAGAAGCCGGAAGTTCTACCAAACATGAAGCCCTGGAAAACCTAGAGAAAACTGAGGCCTCAACTCAGCAATAAAATACTCCGACGATGGAGGTATCAAACAACCCATCCAAAATTGTTATGGGATAAATCCGTAGGTGCGGACACTAACCGATCTCCCTAGATCCACCTGGTATCTAGAACAAAACAGGACAGAATACTACACTTTCCCTAGATCTAGCCTATTGAATGAACTAAGAGATAAGGTTTGTGGACATACCTTATGAACGCTCTCCTTATATCTCTGTTGTTCTAAGCTTTTCTCCAATGCTCTCGTCTCGTCCAGATCACAACAAAACGAACCAATCGAAGTAAAGGCAGATTAACTTATTCAATGACTAGTCTATACATATGATCAAGGAATTATGTAATAAAGTGACATCATCTTTATGGGAAAGGGACATATTGTTGTATTCAATTAATTGAAAGTGAAACTTACAACCTGAGCCTTGATGTCATAGGTCTCCTTTCGATGGCTTCTGGCTCTGACACACACACTTGCTCATGCATGAAGAAAATCAACTACTTTGATGACCTTGTTGTTGTCTCTTGTTGTTATAGCATCAGTCCTCCATACAATCTCGCATTGATCCTCTAATCAATCTCTTGTTAACTTGCTTCTTGCTCAACTTAACCCTTTCCATGAGAAATCTCCTCAATATATAGGAAGAAATGTTTAGTTACTTGGATAGGGAATGATCCCAAGATATCTGGAATGCCAGTACTCGAATAACCACTCGAAAGCCAACTCATCCTTCTAGAAGATTCCCTTCTAGAAGATTCAAGATCTTTATCTTTTTCTTTTAAAAGCATGTTCGCACCCTAACCATGAGTACAGTGCGAGAAGTTCGCACCCCAGCTTAAAGCAGCCTGCGAGAAACAAGCATTCTCGCAGGTGAATATATAAGCAGCCTGCGAACATGTTCCAAACTGTGAATTTTGGAAGAAGACAACTGTAACTTTTCTCAGGAAAGTATTC
>ML787554.1:183543-204830 GCA_009831015.1 Picea engelmannii | reverse complement strand
ACCAATCCACCATGACAATGGTCTGGAACTACTCTCTAATTTCAAACAAACCTCAGCCACACATATCGTTGATCACATTCACGAGTGGCATAGGCGACGTAGTTTATGCAAAGCAGAAACCACCAAACAACAGTGTCTTGACTGGTTTCTTAGATCACTTGTCTCTCTCCTCAGTAAGGATGCAGCTTCCACCTTCCCTCAATCAGAAGAAGAAGCCATCAGTAAGGATCAACAATACGACCTCATCTATTCGTAATCAGGGTACTTATACACTATACTTCCTGATCTCCCCAAACCTATGTCGTTTGGCCAAGACAAACCTAGGATGTCTCACTCAGCAGATGAACTAATTGGTAATACCACTCACCACGGTCCACAACCCCAACAACCACCAATGTATGGAACACCTCAATACCCGCCGGCATATGGGAGCACCTCTTATTACCCCCCACCCCCTTATCGACAACCACACCCTATTTCTATGCCTCTACCCATCAGTGGGCCACCATCGGCACCCCCCATACAACCACCTATTCAAACAAGTTCTGGTATCCCCTCTACCTCAGCTTATAGTACTAGCGAAAGCGCCACGCCTTCATATGTACCTTATGGATTGTTACCCCCACAGAATCTGTACTTTCCATTTCCTGGTCCCCCACAACCCATGGCTCCCCCACATCCTCATGCTGGGGTGAATTTTGTTCAACCCTCTCTCGTTCAGCAATATCAAAATTTTGAACAGCTGAATACGGAAAATCTGACCCACCCGTCAAATAATTCCAAAAAGAGAGGAAGAAACAGGAACACAACAACCCGAGTCAAGGCGGGAATCAACCCCAGCAGAACCAACCTATTGGGGGCAACCAGAACCAAGGGAATCAAAACCCCCAGGGGGGAAATAACAATAGGTGTCAAGCGAGAAATAACAATACTGTTAAAACCAACTTCTCTTGTGCCCTTTTCGGTGAGTTCAGTCATTATACTCATCATTTCCCCCAAATCATTGATTTCAAATGGCTGAAAGACTCAGGCAGTCTACCCCATCCTCCCGCACCGCCTACCCCTCAGCAAGCCCCACAACAATACATGCAATAACCCCCCCTGCCATGCTGCAAAATCCTATTCCACACCAAGGTGTGATAAACACCCAACAGGACATGCAGCCTCCCCCACCTCAGGTGGGATAGTACCTCAATCCAAACAATCCAGCAGATCGCACGATCCTCCTCACTAGTGAGGAATAAATCCTTCTGCAAACACGTAATCGTCAGTATCATGCACCCGATGAGTCCCCTCCCATTCCTTCAGAAACAATCCCCGCACCAACGGGACCCTCGTTGGTGATCCCTCACCCTAACACAGAACCACCTCTTCGCATCCCTCGCATCTCATTGCACAGGAATGTCCACAACCCACAGGCTAGGGCAATTCATAATTATAGTTTGGTTGATGACTTAGCACAATCCCCGGCTGCCATATCAGTCTTAGAAGTCCTTCAGACTTGTCCCACTTAGCAAAAATCATTACTTTCCACCTTGGGGGAAGTCAACCCCACAAATACTCGACTCATTACATTTGATCTCGACAGCGGAGAACCTCGCCTTCCCGCTTTGATCGCTTTTCAAATCCCAGTGAAAATATGGAACATTACAGTTCATTGGTGTATCATCGATGAAGGTGCATCTGCATGCATTATTTCCAAATATGTATGGCAGAAACTTGGTTTCCCCGAACTCATACCCTCTGCCATTACCTTACAAGCTTATGACGGACGACCATCATATCCTGAAGGGCTCTTCCAAAATGTCCCCATAGAACTCAGGGGCAAGACTATTCTCATTGACATTGAAGTTATCGACACCCCACTTGATTATAATATCCTGATCAGTCGTAGCTACATGTACGCTATGAAGGTAGTAGCCTCTTCCATCTTTTGAACAATGATGTTCCCCCACAACGGGAAGATCGTTACCATTGACCAAGTCTCACATTACGAGCCTAACACGTCTGCCAACATCGATAAAATTCTTCCTCTCATCCACATGAGTCATGATGCATACCCACTCATCGAAATGGGTCCCAGTATTTTCAAAGATCCATCATTGTTAGGAACTTTCAAAGATCCACCATCCCTTCAAAGATCCCCATCCCTTCCCCCCCAAACAGAAGGAATCCCAATGACGATTCCCATACTCACTCCCACCATACCCTCTACACCCCCACTCACTACCCCCCTGCCACATCTGGGGGCAGGCGAAAGAAGAATGAGCCCACAGCTCCACTTCCCCCGCGCATCCAACCTCCTTGCACGCTATGTGAGAAAGATGGACACCAAACCAACAACTGCCCATCTCTACCGGAGTTACGGAATTTGATTCCACTCAATCAAACTCCCTCAACACTCACCACTATAGCCAGTACTATCACTACCACCCCTCATTCAAATAGTAAAGGGTTGCGAACCAAATTTACTTGTGCTATATGTTCAGAATATGGCCATTATACGCACCATTGCCCAGCACTGCCACGCTTTCGGCAGACATTAGCTGCAGTACGCCAAAGCTTCCAGAGCGAACCCAGTCCAGCTACATCATCGTTACCAAAAATCACTGACATCCATTACGTCAGAACTTCAGTCAATGAACGTATGATATGCCCTTGCTCTCTATGTGAATCCTTAGATCATTTTACATACTAGTGTCCTAGGATCATTGAATACAGGCAACGCCAATTGACCCTGCTTCAAAGACCCACAGAATCGATGGTTGACCTTACCTCGTCACTAGAGATTCTTCATGTCATTTCTCCCAAACCCGAGGCCCTTCCAATGCTTCCATGGTTCTTGGATGACTTATCCGAGGATTCACCCCCTAATCCCCCCAATTCTCCCGCTCATTTCCCTACGAAAATTTTACATCCCACTACTATGGGTACTCATCAGTACTTCGATATTTGGTTTATGTCGAGCGAACCACCGCAATTTCCTTGCGTCATTCCCCCTGCTTCTTCATCACCAGGGGGCATCCACACGACAACAGTCACCAATATAACTCTTCACGACCCCTTGTATTCCCGCCAATTCCACTGTGACAAGGAAATACTAGAAGAGTTAAACAACCCTGACTACCCATGGGATGCGCTACACAACCGCGCACTCTTCTTTCCACAAGAAACCTCCACGCCTCCTAACCAACACCCCATATACACGGTCGAAACCAAGGATTTTATCCCATCGGGGCATATTGACTGGTTCAACAACCCCATTCCTGCCCCTGATGCTTTTGAAGAAGGAAACATGGCCAACATTTCCCCGACCATTAAAATCGACATTTCCATCAAAAATGGCGTCGTCGAGGAAATCACCATTGGATCCGCTTGCACTCCTCAAGAAATCACCGCCTATAAAACCCTCTTCTAGGAATATCGGGATATTTTTTCCTGGTCATACACAGAAATGCCTAGCCTCGATCCCTCTACCATCGAACATCGCATCGACACCTGGCCTGACATTACACCAGTTCGTCAAAAACAACGACCGCTACACCCATCCAAAGTAGCAGCCATCAAAGCCAACATTGACAAATTACGCATGACTGGGTTCATCTACCCCATTGCCTATACCTCATGGGTTTCCAAACCTGTACCAGTTAATAAAAAATAGGGCACTATCCACGTCTGCACGGACTTTCGTGATCTCAATCACGCATGTCCCAAAGACAACTTTCCAACACCTTTCATCGATCAAATTATCGATGACTACGCAGACCATGAGGCTCTATCCTTCATGGATGGTTTCTCTGCTTATAATCAAATCCAAATCCACCTCGCCAATCAATACAAAACCGCATTCACTACCCCTTGGGGTACTTTTGCATATCGTGACATGTCTTTGGCCTAAAGAATGCGGGCGCAACTTTCCAACGGGCTATGACATACATTTTTCACGATCTGGCTCATATCATCCTCACATACTTGGATGACCTCACAGCTCAATCCAAGAAACGCACCCAACATCTTGATGATTTACGAATCATCCTCCAACAGTTTCGTCCGTACAACATTCGCTTGAATCCCCTCAAGTGTGTTTTCTGCGTCACCACGGGGTGCCTCCTCGGATTCATCGTTTCCCAAAGCAGTATTACCGTGGAGCCCCTTAAAGTCCTAGCTATCACCAAAATTCCACCTCCCCAAAATTTACGTCAACTCCAGAGCCTCCAAGGCAAGGCTAACTTTCTATAGCGATTTGTCCCAGACTACGCCACTCGCGCACATGGTTTCCTTCGCTTACTACATCACGACATCCCATTTTATTGGGATGAACATTCCCAACAATCATTTGACGATATTAAAATAGCGCTCTCCAACGCCCCTTTAATTAGTGCACCTGACTACAATCGCGACTATATCCTCTACATATCAGCATCAGCTATTTCAGTAGTAGGAGTTCTCGTTCAGCTAGGTGATGACAATCGTGAGCATGTCATTTACTACATTAGTAAAAACCTCTCAGGGCCACCCTTGAAGTATAAACACGAAGAGAAACTCGCTCTTGCAGTCGTCCTCGCAGTCCAGAAACTACGTCACTACATTCTGCTTCGCACAACTAAGGTTGTAGCAGATTCCAACCCTATGCAATACTTGCTCAGACGTCGGCAAATTAACGGCAAATTTGCCCGATGGATCGTTATCCTTCAGGAGTACGATCTTGAATTCTCAACACCCAAGAGCAATAAATCCCTCATTCTCACCAAACTTGTCACGGCCCTCCCATCTGACACAACCATTGCCCCCGTCAATACCAACTTTCCTGACGAACACCTCTTTTACATCACTTCGAATGATCCTTGGTACGGCGACCTCCTCGTCTACCTCTGAACTCAAAAGTTTGGTAACCACCTTTCACGAGATGATCGTCGTTGTATTCACCACCAGGTCCCCCGCCACCTCCTCATCGGATACATATTATACCGGTGAGGGGTCGACACCATTCTTCGTCAATGCCTGACCATTGACGAGGTCGATAGAGTCTTGAACGACTGCCATAGTGGCACATGTGGGGGCCATCTTTCAGGAATATCCACTGCTTAGAAGATTATCTGAGAAGGTTACTTTTGGCC
Organism: Picea engelmannii; assembly: GCA_009831015.1. Lineage (NCBI taxonomy): Eukaryota > Viridiplantae > Streptophyta > Pinopsida > Pinales > Pinaceae > Picea > Picea engelmannii. The sequence goes on along the minus strand of ML787554.1, from coordinate 199,713 downwards.
TACCTTGTTTCACGATTGCATTCACGCCATGAAACGATGCGAGAAGTGTCAGCTTTACGCCAACAAAGCTCGAGCACCACCTGCTCTTCTTCATCCAGTCATCAATGTCGGCCCCTTTTGTAAATGGGGCATCGACTTCATGACTTGTAATCCCCCCTCCAGCAATGGACACAAATACATTGTTGTCACAGTCGATTACTTCACCAAATGGGTTGAAGCTATGCCCACCTTCAATAATACCGCTGACACCGTAGTGCATTTTTTCTTTAACCACATCATATCTCGCTTTGGAGTACCACTCCAACTAGTTTTCGATCACGGGAAACACTTTGAGAATGAGATTTTCGTCAAACTCTCATCTCGGTTAGGATTCTCCCATAGTTTGCCTCACCATATTACCCTCAGTCTAACGGACAAGTCGAAGCAGTTAACAAGGTCCTCAAGACCATGTTACAGCGCATGGTTAATAAACATGAGACCAATTGGCATCATATGTTATTTTCCGTGCTATGGGATTACTGTACGGCTGTGAAAATAGCTATTGGTTTCACACCATTTCATCTAGTCCATGGGGTGGAGGCCACTCTTCCCATCGAGTGTGAAATTCCCACCTTACGCACCGCAATTGAGCTATTACCCGACACTACTCCAATGGAGCAGCGCTTGCTGAACTTAGAGTCCCTGGATGAAGATCGTCGATCTTCATTACAAAACAATGAGGCAGCCAAAAAATTATCAAAGGCCACCTTTGATCGACATATCAACCTTCGCTCATTTCACGAAGGCGACCTCATCCTTGCTTACGATATCGCTCACGATACCTTTGGTCATGGCAAATTCGAGTCACTATGGCATGGCCCCTACATCATCCAACATTGCCTCACCAAAGGCACATACCTCATGGCCTCTCCTGAAGGCCTCTCTCTTAAAGAACCCATCAATGGGTTATACTTAAAGAAATTTTATGCTTAAACGTAGTCATACTACTTTAGGTTATTTCTTTTATAGTTTTTTTAATCTTTTTTGTCCATCCCTCACATCTAAACTATCATTTGTGCTATTGACAGATGCTTCCTCCACCGGCCTACCACATCAGTTACACTGATGGCGCCAGCCGTTGGACACAAAATCTCACTTCAGCCGCTTGGGATCTCTACACCCCCTCACATGAAATGCTCCAATCGAGCAGCATATGTTTGGGTTCAGTGACCAACAACCAAGCCGAATACACTACCGTCATTGGCCTCTTGGCCGATGCCCAACATCATCGTATTTGTCACCTTAGCGTCTCTCTCGACTCTCAACTAGTCGTTCTCTAGCTCAACAATGTGTACCGCGTACACGATCCTTGCCTCTTTTGCAAATACCTACAGGTTAGACTTTTAGCTCGACATTTTGATTCCATTACATTTACACATATTCCACGACAATTGAATCAAATTACAGATAACTTAGCCAATATTGTGTTAGACTAGCATATATCACATCAAGCTACCTCTACACATACATAAACATATCAACAACCTATCATAGCATATATAGATTAGACATCATCAACACAAAACACATGTAAACACCACATAAATCTCAAAATGTATACTCATGTATATATAAAACGGTCCACAGTGCCATCCAAATGTTTACATACAAAAATACAAGTATCTGCAGGCCAATGAAACACCTCGGTACAAAATGGGTTCACCAGCCTATATATAAAAAAAAAGACAAAAATACATAGAGCACCACTCAAGGTGCCTCTAGAGCACAACCTCCTGCCCCTCCCTCAGGTGGTGGTCCCCCACCCACTACTAGTCCCTCCTGCCCAGGAGGTAATCATCTGGTCATAGCAGCACCTGCTACTGCTGCCCATCGTACCATGGCCTGCCATGGCGACGGAATCCCCACACACTGCTCTAGGATACCCTCATCCTGGATACGTGACCACATGCCCTCAGGCACGCCCTTAACACCGCCTCCAGACGACGACGAATGTCCTCAAAATCTGCTCTGGCATCCGCCAGAGGAGCATGCGATGGCCCAGCACCTAGGTCATCAAACCAGCGTCTCCTCGCTGCTCTCTCAGGATCAGCTGGTCTCGCCCCGGCGTCCTCACGCCGACGTCTCTCTCCTACCCATAACCCTCCCCGCGGCAGTCTCTTTGACTCCTAACGAGCCGGCGCTCTCCGCAACTCAACCTCACGCCCGCGAGGTGCCACATCTGCACATACAAACAAACAACAGATAGTATCAGCATCTATATCATATACATATATCATGCTATCTCAAAAAACATATACATAAAACTCACAAACATACCTCGATGGTCAAAAACCTCCCCTGGAGGTAACACCATGTCTGAATCCTCCCGGAAGTCAACACCAGCATAGGGGAACTGCAATATCACCTGTGGCATCTGCCGCCACACCTGCGTCGCCTCAGCTGTGAAGAAGTGGCCTCCCTCGCCACCACCGTGGTGAAGCAAAAAAGTCGACCACCGCTTTAGTCGTGGCTCTTGCGCCCCAGGTGCAACCAATAAAATCCTAGGGCGCAACATAGGCACCCTCTGCAAAAACCAGGCCACTAGGATGGACCCAAAGGAAAACTCTCATGTATCCATGGACCGACAGTGGTCCAGCTGCCCTACCATCCTGGCATGCAGCGTAAGTCCCCAGGCGAAGTGCTCACCGGCTAGTACCCTCTCCATCACACACAGCTGACCACCACTGATTTGTTGCATCGCAAGGGACCCATACACTCTCACAATCATCGCTGCTATACAGCGATGCGCAAGAGAATCCCTCACCCCAATGCTCACAACAGTGCCTGACATAAAGTTCACCCCCAAATAGAACCTCCAGCCCACTGTCACTAGCGCCACATCCCTAGGTAGCACCGGCTCCGTCGGTAGGGGTGCTCCCCGAAACGAGAGCCCAGTCAAAAAATATATGTCCTCCACCGCAGTGAAGGCAATCTTCTCTCCCTGCACTATGAAACAATGCAGGTCTGGACTCCACATCTGGATAAGGAACTGCAGGAGATACTCTTGCACCTGTATCAACGGGCACTCAAAGAACTTCAGCAGCCCACAGGCTGCCAAAGTCGCATGTAACCCTGGCTCCTCAATAGCCACGGCGTCTCTTAGCTGGGACCAATCCCGCTCTCGCCAACCAACCAGCATCATGCACAATGATCGCCTACAACCACATAAAATAGTCCTAGGTTAGCCAAATGGACCATAAACAACATTAAAAAGATAAGTTCTACACCCATCAACCTTGCCTCCAAGGTGCGGCTATTTAACCCACAGGCACGCACACATGCGCGCTTGTTCACTCCACAGGCGCGCACGTATGTGCACCTGTCCACTCTACAGGCGTGCACGAATGCACGCCTTCTCAGCATACAGGGGCACCTTCATGTGCCCCTGTCACGAACACAGGTGCGCATTAAATCGCGCCTGTCCAATACACAGTCGTGCACACCTGCGTGGTTGTGCAGCCAACAAGCATTCACATAGTGCGTGCCTTTGTCCCCCTTACAGGCGCCCCCATGCATGCCTATCTGGTGGGCAGGCGCGCACTTGTACGTGCATAATTCTGGATCGCCCACGTATGTGGGGGCCCACACCCATAAAACCCCCTGTATGGCCCTCCGTACAGCCCCTGCCCAAAAATGGAAACCCTACTTCTATGTAGGATGATCAGACTACTAACCTGAAGCTCGTTGGTCCTCGATCGAATGCCTTGTTCTCCTGGAATCTCAAAATCTCCTCTGAATACTTCTCGTCCAGTCACTATAGCAGAAAGTACAAATGAGGTGGCAATGTGGGTCCTACAGCTATATATAGGCCTTTTTGCCAAACTTCCACTCACCATTATGGGAGCTCCAGGTGTCCATTTCTCGATCCGTCTTCAGCCACGGGATCAGCATCCCATCATCTACATCACGACAGTCCCCGGGCCTCTTTTCATCCTGAGCCCCTGGGACGCCATTTTTTTTCATACCCCAACCAGGTACACATGTGCATATTCAAAATTATCAAATAAATGCTCGTATGTTCAATTCTCTTCAGATATTGTTCATGTCAGGTATTTGGTTGTCATGTGTGCAGGTACTTGGTCATCATACATCAACACAACCTCTTTAGGTATATACTCAGCACTGGCATGTAGTCATTCCCTCTGAATCTCACTTGCATCTCCAGTCACACCCTCTGACATTTGCCTCTAGGATCCCCATCTCCAACTCTGCAGTACCAAAACCTCCATTTGCATCTTCGGTATTGTCACCTGGTAGCACTCTTACCCACATGAGTTGTCCCATTCATAGCACCCTTTTGCGCCTTTGACACTCATGTTGTTTTTCAAAACCCTTTAGGGATGGGAGTCCCGATAGTCTTACATCATGTCACGAATCAACCACATACTCCTTCTCCTCATTTTGCTAGCTTTCCCAACAGACTCCCAGATTCTCTCTTCAAGGTTCTATTTTTTACTACACCTCCGTAGTATCATGAACCCTCCATTTCATCCACAATCAGTTTGCCCATCTACAAAATTTCCCTTCATTTCACCTACCTCATACAGAAACCCACCCATGGGGCCCCCACCCTCCACCAGTTCTCCAAGCACATTGTGCCCTACCCGGGCCAACCATCTTACCTTGGGGCACCCGTTTCTATATTTGTACACTTATCCCAAAGTATTCTTTATTTATTGTACAAACGCCTTTGTTTCCAACATTTACATTACCTTTTTTATCGTCACCTTTGGCGACCTTCTCCCCTTTTTGGCCAAATAAACCCATGTCACCCTTGGTTGGGGCACTACTTATCAGCTACCCTTGACGATATCGTCCATATATTTAGAGTATCCCACAGGCCACTTACCTCTACCCTCTGAGTTTGTTCACTTTGTCTCGCCTCTGGCACAACTTATCCCCTGTCTTGTTGTCCCCCTGACACTCAACCTCATTGAACGGTTGTGGCCACTTTTACCTCACATATACCCCAACCAAGTCTAGTCTTGAGTCTTCCTACATCTCGACTTCGTCCATGTACCTCTGCAAAATTCCTAAACTCACCTAGTAGATTTCACGAAGCCCTTTGCTTCTGGAAGTCTCGTCCCCCTTTTGTCGACATCAGCACAGTTTTCCAGAAGGGCGACAGTATCTTGACTCTCATTACCTTACCAATGAGAGCTCTCGGACGGCACAGGGAGAACCACAATTACTCCCTGATTTCATTGACCCCCATAACATTCAACGTCAACACTTTCTCATGTTACGGTGGGTCTTACTTTGCGACTATTGCAGTTAGTTCTTATACTTGCCGAAGACCTCTGAACTTGGCTCGGCTATCAATGCCTACAGAATCCGTGATCCTTTTTACAAATATCACTGCCTATTATTCAGAGTATGTTCCTCCGCAGAATTGTCTTATGCCTTTATCACGACCACCCCCGAGGGCGCTGCAGTTGTCTACATCAACACTTCATTCCTCTTTTTGAGTTACATGACACGAGCATGGGGCATGCCTGCCTCGTTTGTACATAGTTTATTTGTACACATCTTATGGAAGGTTGGGTTCTACATGTTCCCTTCTCCCTCCAATGAGGCACTCTTGACAATCCCACTATTTCTCTCTCTTACAATAGCACTCACAGTAGAAGAAACATTGATGGATTTCAGCTATACGTATGCTCCTAACCTCATCCATCAGGGGGCATTTGTTATCACTGAAATTTCATCTGCAAATGGTTACAAGAATTCAGCATCATCAAATAATTATGAGGTCATCCATGGATCCAAATTAACACAAAAGCATTCCCAAAGGGTCAAAACTATACAACTAGTGAAAAAATTAAAGGGCGTTATAAAGACACTGGGCACGCGCGCATATGTGCAAAACAGGAATGCAGAAATCGCACACATGCACACGATGCGCGACTGTTGTCGTAAAAATACACACACCTGAGAAACGGTGCATTTATGAGAGTGGTTGGCCTCCCACCCACTTCTGGTTCAACTTTCAAGTTGATTTGAGACTCAAATCTAGACTGGATTCGACTGGGTGGCTGGTAAAAGACCTCAAAATTCCCTAATTAGCCTCTTTACACACTACAAACTAGTTGGACAATACCTCAAATGAATGTTATAAAAAGGCCATGGATACACTTCATTTTTCAAGGAATTCATAGCAAAGTTATGTTGCCATTATTCTCTTGAGGAATCTTCTATCCTTGGCAAGAGTATACTTGCATCATTGCATTGGGCAATCCATATCACCCCTTGAGTGGATTAGCAAAGAATTCTTTCACCATTTTCATTTTCATTTTCAAAGTTGTAAGAAAAGCTTATTTGTAGGGGTCCAAGAGCCCTCCCTTGGAGGAAGAAGGGACTCATGGTCCTCTTGCTTCTCGATGTTTTCTTTCACTAATATCAGCCTTATCATTGGTGACATGGGTCTCATTGTTTCTTTTGTCCTTATGTCCCTATGTTTATCAATTTAGTTGTTGTTTTATTTCTTAGTTTAATTCTTAATTCTTGTTTTATATTTCTTTCTCTAACCCTTTTCCTTGCAGTTGTCCTGCTTAGAAAACCCAAGTAATCTTGCAAGCACCTCTATTTTTCTCACTAAGGTGACGAAAGAGGCGCAACACATGCTCTTTAGGAGCTTTTGCAACGGCCAACTTATTTTTTGTTGATAATTTGAAAGAAAGACTAAGGCAAAGGAATCAGTTGATAAATCAGCTGCAAGATCAAATAAGGAACACAGAGTATAATATTAAAAAAGAGGTCATCAAAGGACTCGAACAGGAAAGAGTTAATGACAGACAAGAGATCCAACAACTTAAATTTGATCTTGAAGAAGAACATAAAACTGCTCAAGTAAGTCAGGGGTAGGTCATCCAACACGAAGAATTAGTAAGGCAATTGCAAGATAAATTGAGTTCTACTGAAATCCAGGTCATAAATATAGCAGTATTTCAAGCCCAGGCATTGGAAGTACATCAAAATCTAGAAGCAGTACAACAAAGTCTGTTTTCTAAGGTAGGGATCATCCAAGATTATTTTCGGGAGATGGGCCAATCATTAGATAATATTGATTTCAAATAAAGAGAGGATACTGCAGCCCGAAGTGCCTTCCAAAAAGAAATCGTGTCATCTTCCAGGGAAGAAATGCCTGAAACTTCTAGAATTCTCAGATTGATTGTTGAGGAGAAAATTAGAGGCGACATAATATTAAAGACCTGGGAGGCCAATATAGCTAAGAGCAAGAGAGAGGCCAGGGAAATAAAAGGGGAATGTGAAGAAATGTTTTGTTTACTCAATAAAGAATCACTAGCCCTCCGAAATGATGACTGTCCTGAAGTACTAGGATAGATTGACATTGTAAAACATCAACTAGATATCAAATAAGGCCTAAAGATAGCTCAGGCTGAAATTTCACAATTAAACCATGTTGACATTTCTCAAATAGATAGATGGCTAGTTAAGCCAAATCTACGGTTACAGTTGATGGTTTCTGAAGACAAAGGAATTGAAGACAGGTTGTCGAAATTACAAAGAAAGTTATATCTATTTTAGGCAAAGGATGTAACGGAGCCCTCAAGAATATTAGTACAATTTCTAAGCAGGTGCATCAAGTGTTTCGAGCCAAGCGAAATAAGCGCTTCAAATAAATAATGAAGTAACAGATGCATACTCGTCTTGTCCATATGAGAAAGAGATAGAAAGGAAACAAGTGAAATGGTTCAAGTTTTTATTTTGTAACTGTTAATATCTAGGAGTAAAGAGAATTGCCAATCATCTAGGGTTGGTAACATTTTGTATAAATATAGTTTCAAAAGACTTAATAGAGGCTTTTTCCTGGCCGATTATAATAGAGAAATATCTCTTTCGAGAATTAAGATAAATACAGATCAGAGACTCCAGATTTCATCACTCTTGAGTTATGTGTTCTTCTGTTCTTTCATACTTCAGCATTTTCATTTATATGTCTTTGATGAATGCCTGATCACAACTTAGTACAACATCTACTGTGATTATATATTTATTTAGTTATCTGATTGTTTACAGATTTTCCTCTGTATTTTCTATTAGCAAATACAAGACCTTTGAATTAGTTAGGTTACTACACTTTATGCTTCATTAAGGGTTTTCACATCCATTTTTCTTCTTCTGTATCAGAGTGATATTCTTCTATGATTGATGCCTCACTTTGTTAACAGCTTTATGTTTTTCTTTCATCACATTCATTATTTTCAAATTTGACTCAGATACAGGAAACGACCTCTGAATTGTTATACTATTAATTCGATTTCCGAAATTTTTCTAATATAATTAAAAACAAGAAAAAGAAAACATAAAAACAACAACTCTTTTATTTTTATTTCCTCCATGACTGTTCATGTGGCAAGATAGCCTAATATATAACCTGGTCTCACGGATCACACTAGCATCGCTTTAAACTTGTTCAATACCATTTTAGCGACCACTAACACTCGGGATGAACTTGAACGTTCGTGGGCAGCGATTGAACATGACATAAGTGTCTAGAAACATTGGGAAGCTAGACAAAAACAACTCAGAAATCAACCATAGCTTCTTTACCTAAAGAATTGACTTTCTTTTTCACACTTAAAACTCTCTTTATTTTTTGGATGCCTTGACATTATACTTTAAATCCTTAAGTATAAACTCAGGAACAACAGAAATGATTATGCATTTTGGAGTATAAGGATGAAAAGTTATATGATGGCTCTTAAATGTGATATTTGGCTATCTATGGTAAATGGTTACACCGCACCTTTAGATGTTGCTGCAAAGAAAATCTGCAATGATAATTCAAGAGTTGTTAATGAAATTCTGGGTGGATTATCAAACCCCATATTTGTAAAAGTGATGCATTGTAAATCAGCAAAAGAAATTTGGGACAAACTTAAAGTCATCTATGAAGGATATGAAAAATTTAATAAATAAAAAATTCAAACATACAGAGGGCAGTTTGAGATTTTGAAGATGAAAGAGGAAGAAAACATTGCAAAATATTTTCAAAGAGTGGATGAAATAGTCAATTCAATGAAAGCAATGGCAGAAGAGTTAAAAGACAAGATTATTGTCCAAAAGGTGTTGAGATCATTACCAATGAGATATAATGCCAAGGTATCTACCTTGGAAGATCGATAAGACCTTGACAACCTTACAATGGATGAACTTCATGGGATTCTTAGATCCTATGAAATGAGAACCAGGCAAGAAAAGTCATCAAAAGGGGAAACAACCTTCAAATCATCAAAAACAACAAAGAACTATGAGCATGTGCCAAATGAAAATCACTCAGACATATCAGATGAAGAAGAGGACAACTTTATAAGGAAACTCAAGAAAGGGTCTGGAAAATACAAAAGGAAAGTTACCTTTCAAATGTTTCAACTATGGAAAAATTGGACACTTTGATAACAAATGTCCCTATCACAAACAAGAGGATAATGATGAAGAAGAAGCCTACAATCAGAAAGACCATAAAAAGGATAAAACCCAATATAAAATGAAATTTTGCAAGAAAAATAAAAACTTCTACTCCAAAGAAGATAGTAGTTCATCTGACATGAGTGAAGATGAAGAGTCAAAACATCTATATATGAGTATAGAAAACCAAGATAATCTTTCTAAAAATACTTTTGAGATTGAGGAAAAATCTAAGGTTGAAGGATAAGTATACCTAGAAGTAGAACTAATCAGTGCTATGGATGAACTTAGAAAGTATAAAAAGAATAACAAGTTACATAGTGGACAGCTGCTAGAATTTGAAGAAGCACAACAATTAAGAGAAAAGGAAATTTCAAAAACTATCAAAGAATCAGAGAAAATCATCATTGACCTGAAGACTCAACTTCAAGAAGACAATATAAATGAGGAAGTCTTGAATAAACAACTCAATGAAAAACAACAAGATTGTAAGAAGCTAGAGACTGAAATTTTTCAACTAAAGAGGGAACTTGAGAAAGGAAACAACTAATCAAGATTTGAGAATAGTTCAAAAATATTGAATGACTTTCTTAATACTCAAAGATTACCAAACTATAGGAAGGGACTAGGATCTGATCAAGATTCAACCTATGAAAAATAGAAGACTGACAAACAACCAATTAGTTATGCAGATACTCTTAGAATTCCACTGAAAAGGGAAGATATCAAGGGGAATATGGTACCATTAAAGAGTGTTCCTAATACACAGAAATCAGCACCCCCTACAAAAGAAAAAGAAGACAAAAAGAATACAGTGACCAGAAGGAATCCCCCTAATAGATATCAACATATCTTCCTTGGATATTGCTACTCTTGCAATAATTTTGGACATAAAGCAATACATTGTAAAGCCTATAGAAAGTACAATCCTAAAAATGTCCAAATATATAAGAACAACAAGAATAATGCAGAGAAAATAAACTATAATTCATTCTCTCCTTTATAAGATTACAATGTTGAATGTCACAAGTGCAACAATTATGGTCATAAAGCTAGTGAATGTAGATTGCCAATGCAATCCTTGAAGACAAGCATTCCCAATAATAAAGATAAAAATATATGGAAAGAAAAACATGTGGAAGAAAAGGTAACAAAATGTAAAGTAGCCTTGTATGCCAAGAACAAAAAGTGTCAATGATATATTGGCAATGGATGCTCTAAGCATATGACAAGAGATAAAATCAAATTTCTCAAACTAACAAAGAAGGAAAAAGGAAGTGTCACATTTGGAGATAATGTATCTACGAAAATACTTGGAAAAGGCATAGTCACTTTGGGAAACAAGAAAAATAAAGTAGAAAATGTGCTACTAGTTGAAAATATGAAGCCTAATACTATAAGTGTAATCCAAACTTGTGATCAAGGACATATACTCATTTGTTACTCCCAAAAATGTGAAATCGAGAAGGAAGGATCAGGAAAATTAGTAGCTATTGCACCAAGAACCTCAAGTAATGTATATATTTTAGATATTGAAGAAGAAGAAGAAGGTTACATGACTCAAGTAGATGAAATTTGGTTGTGGGAAAAAAGAATGGGACACTTGAGCTTTGAAAATATGATTAAATCTAGTAGAAAGGAAGCAGTGAAGGACATGTCAAAGGTTATAAAACCTTCAAACCATGGTTGTAAGCATTTCCAACTTGGGAAGCAAACAAGAGTCAGATTCAAGAAAAAAGAATAATCTACATCAAAACCCTTGGAGATTGTTCACACTGACCTCTGTGGACCTACTAGGACTAGAAGTATACAAGGGGAATGATACTTCATGTTGACTATTGATGACTATACAAGGATGACCTGGGTATACTTCCTCAAATAAAAATCAAAGGCATTTGAAAAGTTTAAGGCATTCAAAGCTTATGTGGAGAATGAGATAGATCCCAAGATCAAATGTTTGATATCGGACAATGGAGTGGAATTTAGCTCTAAATAATTCAAAAGTTTTGTGAAGATTGTGGAATCCAGAGAAAATTTTCAGCTCCAAGAACTCCTCAACAAAATGGAGTTTTTGAAAGGAAAAATAGAAATGTTCAATATGATGCAAGAACAATGTTGAGTGAAGCCAGCAAGAATGAGGATTGGATAAAATAAATGAATGAAAAACTTGACCAAATAGAGAAAAATCAAACCTGGGAACTGGTCCCAAGACCAAAAGACAAAAATGTGATAGGGACCAAATGGATTTTCAAGAATAAACTTAATGAAAATGGACATTATAAAGAACAGAGCCAGATTAGTATGCAAGGGATATACCCAATTTGAAGGAAATGACCTTGAGGAGACATTTTCCCCAGTGGCAAGATTAGAAGCTATCAGAATGTCAAAAACTTCAAAATCTATCAAAATCTTCAAAAAATTCAAAATATGTCAGATGGATGTCAAGTCAAAATTTCTAAATGGAACCTTAGAGGAAGAAGTCTATTTAGAACAACCTGAAGGATTTAAGTTGACAGAAAATTAGGATTATGTATTTAAACTAAAAAAGGATTTGTATGGTCTTAAAAAATCTCCCAGAGCATGGTTCTCAAGGCTTGATAACTATCTACAACAACAAGGATACAAGAGAGGGACTATTGACAACAACCTATATATCAAAATTGAAGAACAAAATATGATTGTTGTTGTGGTATATGTGGATGATATCATTTTTGGAAGTAATTTGACTATATTGAGCAAACAGTTTGCTATAGAAATGCATAAAGAATTTGAGAAGTCTATGCTAGGTGAACTGACATTCTTCTTGGGTTTACAAGTTACTCGGAGAGACAAAGGGATATTCATATCCCAAACCAAATATATGAAAGAAATGCTAAATAAATTTCAAATGGAAGATTGCAAACCTATGAGCACTCCCATGGTTGCAGGATGAAAACTAAGATTAGATGATGATTCGCCAAAGGTAGACCAAACCATGTACAGATCAATGGTTGGTATATTGTTATATACAATAGAAACAAGACCTGATATCATACAAGTTGTAGGTATTAGCACATAAAATGTTTAGGAGTCAAAAAAAATTTAAATTTTCTAAATTTTTTGTTAGGTTGGTCGCAAAAGGACATCATTGGTCTCTGTCAGTCAAGTGATCGGTCCTTCTTGTATGAGTCATTTGTTTTAAGTTAAGGTTTGAGGCATGTCCATGTCTAATAAATCATGTTTTGATTGTCTCGTGAGTCAAGAAAACTAATCCAAGTCCATTTATGAGTCTTGTTGTCATGATAGTGGTTATCATCATTAGAAAAAAGGGGAAAGCGTTGGTCACACCTTTTGATTTAAACGTCATTATTATCAAAGTGTTGTGTCTCAAAAATATATACAAGGGGTTTTCATGTCGTATCTAACCGTTTGGGGGTCAAGTCATGTGTCAAGTTAACCTACTGCAAACTCTCCTTAAAGTTCGCAGCGAATCAGAAAGTACATCATGCACTAATCGAATACCATTATGTTTTGGAAACGTGGCAATTGGTATTTTATTGTTTTCAGTGCCATCTATTCATCATTTTCTTCAAGTCAGTTTCAGAAGAAGGTTTATCATTTTGAATAAAGTGCGTTGCAAACTGGTTTAAATTGTGCACTGCAAACTTGATTGTGCGTTGCAAACTAAAGGATCGTGTTGTGAATCCTCTGTTTTACACAAAACTGCCACGAATTTTTTGCCTGATTGCAGCCTCATCTGGTTTAGGATTTTTTTCTTTCCTCTCATCTCCTACTTGCAGTCCTTTCATTCTCACATTGTTGTTGTACATGAATACTTCATTCATTAAATCCTAAATTGTGTAAAATTCAAATCAAAAAACCCTAAATATTATTGTTTTCATCATACATATGATAACAATTGTTATCAGAAGGGAAAGGGTTTTAAATCCGCTATCATGGACATCCAGCAAGGTAAGAAGGTTTACAAAGTAGGAGAAATTGTCAGGGATGAGCCCCATGACCTGTAGCTTATAAAATCATAACCATTTTTCAGAGAAGCACTAGGAGAAGATGAAGATGAGGCATCATTTTTGCATCAACATAAATTTTTTCCATGATGTATTTTATACACATGTTTATAATTCTTAGGAATGACTTTGTCTTAGCTGCTATTATCACACTTGTATGTCTTTTTGAAAAGGCTACTTCATGTTTCAAAAGATTGTAGCAGGTTCTAAAAGGTTTCACAGCTTTATGTGCAAGTTTTAACAGTTGAAATCAATTTTGAATGTAAAAATGCACCTTTAGGAAAGTTCACAGCGTGTGTTGTCAAAGGCGTTGCGAACTGGTAGTTTTGGGACAGATTGTAGTGAATTAGTACACAGCAGAATCGTATTTTCATCATAAATTTTAAATTCTGATCTAAGTTTTTCTAAAAAAAAAAAATTGGAGATAAATCATTATATTATTGACTTGTTGACCAAAAATCAGCCTAACCCAGTTCATCGTTTGGGAGAAAAGTTGAAATCATCACATACAGGAAAGTTTGCAATGAATCCTAAAATTGCGTTGAAAACGCTAACAGCCTGATAAATCCAAGTTGTAGGAGGGATGCCACCTGTCTAAAGGGGTTAGAATGGTTTCCTAGGAGTTATTTCAACATGAGGGGCATGTTTTCTATCATTATATCAAGTAGCATGACCTGTTTCAAAAGGCATTTATCACAATAGACAAGATCCAAAAAATAGGAGCTAGGTGGATTTTTTGTTTCACCTTGTTGTAACAACTCCTAGAGAAAAGGGAATCCAATGAAACCATTTGGGATTCGACCTCTTTAGAGTAGGAAGGAATGATACACTATAGATAGAATTTTTCTTTTAAGGAAAGGGTTTAGTTCATGATCCAAGAGAGGAGAGAGTTTGAGGAGCAGTTTAGCTACTTATTTGTAAGCTTGAGTGCCTGTTTGTAATCACATTTTCTGCCATTAAAGATTCATGAGAGTTGTTTATCAGATTGTAATCTTTGTTTTTAATTTATTTTGTCATCCTCTTGATTGAATATACTGCAGGTATTGAATATCAATGGTTGTCCATGGGTAGGAGAATTCATGAGATGCAAAGGATTTGTAGTGATTGCCTCCTTTCATGATTTATGTTCAAGTATTATTTTAATTCATTTTGCAGAGAGGATCATTGCTTGATGAATATTCTACTTAGTGTTATCTACTTCATTCTTTTTTTCATCATTATATAGCCCTTTTGTTTGGAATGCAACTTGATTTCCTTTTATTTGCATAATATTATGACTCCATGCCTAATGGAATGTCTCTATAGACAGCATGTTTCTCTCTTTCTTGCTCTTTCTTGTTAATCCACCAACCATAAATTGATTTAAGTATTCAAATTATGATGGGTATTAGGCTTACACCTACAGCAGTCTAGGAGTGACTTCTAATGCTAACATTTTTTGCGTCGTTGTCAGAGACAAAGTTGAATATCTTCCTTGGGTTGTACGACAAAGATTACTACCATTTCTTGATGGTGAGCAAGGATTGGTGACAGAACAGACTGAAATTTTTCACCATGGAGACTCCACACATTTGAAGAACTTGTTGGTGATTCAAATCAAGTTATAGGACTCCCCTGAGGAACGAGCTCAAACAGAAAATGGAAGGAAGACATAGGAAGTCTAAGTATCAAGATATAAGTTTTCTTCAAGAGCTCATATTATTTGTTATCAGTTATTTCATGTCCTTTCCTTCATATATCAGGAGAATCCTCCTTTTCTTTGTTTACTTTTATCACCATAAGCCTAATACTGTAGATCCCTCTTTGAAAGAATAAGGTCTGCATTCTTCTTACATAGTTGATGTTGACCCTAGTCCTTCATCTGAAACATATGAGAACAATGTTTTCATTCAAATCCTTCCTGAACATTATCAGCCCTGTAACCATGTGAATGATACAACTAATTCACCACCTTCTCTGATCATAATTACCATCTTCTACCACCACTAATGGAATTTGAAATCAATTTGTTGAACCTCATTTTCATCCTACTGATGTTTAGTCCAGAAAAAAGAGAAAAAATATTTAAACCCTTAAAACTACCATCTACTCTTCATCCTTACCCTCCCAATTTTTTAGAATATCTACCTCTTTTTGTTGGAGAAGATCATATTATAGTTGAGAAGCATTTGGGAGCTTTTTGGAATGACATTGACAACATGGAAATCATGCATGAGGATATTGTTATGAGGTTATTTGCCAAATCTTTGGTTGCAGATGTTGCTTTGTGGTTTAAAAATCTAAAGGTTGGTTCCATTGGTTTGTGGGTTAAGTTATTTGTGTTGGTTGTGGAGCCTGATTATCTTCCTGATTTATAGGTCTTTTACTTTCAGCCGTGTTTATACCCCATGAAGTATTTACACCCCAGAAGTATGTACACTCTTCCACGTGGGGGAGTGCAGAGGGGGGGTACCCCCTCTGCCCCCGGCTGGGGGGTCTGGGGGCAAGCGGGCCCCCAGCGAGGGTTCGGGGTCAACGTCCCCCGATGGGGGTTCGCGGGTGAAGCCCTGGAAGCAAAAATTGCCTTATAAAAGTATATTGTAATTTCATTGTAAATCTGGACCGTTCATTATAAGGTCACAGATCTAACGATAGAGATTATGTTAGGGTTTTTTTCCCTAGAAGGCAACCCTCTTTTATGAGGGAAATGTAT
>ML787554.1:105251-174915 GCA_009831015.1 Picea engelmannii | reverse complement strand
GTACTATCCATATAGAATAGTATTACCTAAAAATATATCAAAACTCATACCGTTATCCATCAAACAAACTTGGGTCCATTGCCCAAACCTGGGTTCTCCAACTTCTCATGGCCATAACTCTCTAATCGTGAAGAGTTATGTGACATTCCACATACCACCGGAATGGCATGACAAGCACTATCCATCTAGGATAGTTTCACTGAAAAAATCATTGACCTTCATCTCATTATTCCACAAATAAGCATGAGTTCTCTAACCATACTTCTATGATAACTCAATCCGCAAAGCATCTTCCCGTGAAGGCTTTCACCATAAGGGGACCACTTTGGAGTTCATACATTTTTACTTATTATCAAACATGACAAGACAATAATGAGTCATCTTTACATCAAACAAACTTGGGTCCATTACCCAAACCTTTGTGCTACTAGGATTCGCTACCATACTTTCTCCAAGGGTTGACATCAATCTACAATATCACTCTCCAATAGTTCACATCAATGACAACCAACAATCCATACCAACTATCCATCAACCTAAGCCAATTGTCTGGCAATATCCCCCTTTGGAATTGATGGCAACACTTAGTCATGATAACATTCATGCTTATACTATTTGTCAATGTTTCTATCTCTCCCCCTTTGACATCAATGGAAAAGGGTATCTTCCTTTGGGGCTTCTCTCCCTATATACGTGCCTTTGATTTTTCTCTGTGTTTATAATCCTTTGATTACTCTCTTTCTCTTCATATGAATAATATCTCCCCCTTTGATAAAGGGTATCACTCTGAAGTCATATCGCTCATTCTTCCCTTGTGACAATCGCTCCCCTTGGAAACATGCCTTTATGCTCTCCCTCTCCAAGAATTTACCTTTTGCATCTGATAAATCTCTCCCCCTTTGTCCTATTTATGGTGCTTCCTCGTTTACATATAAGACATATAAGATAAGCATTTAAAAGTATTCATTTTGGAGTAGAAATTACTCCTAGTCTCTGGCGAAGATACTTAAGGGCTTCCCATGGAAGCAGTTTTGTAAAGATATATGCCACTTGTTATTTTGTTCCCACGTATTCAACTATGATGTTCTTGTCTACAACTCGTTCCCATAGAAAGTGATATTTGATTGGAATGTGCTTCGTCTTGGAGTTCATCATCGGGTTTTTGAGATACTGATGGCACTTGTATTATCACAATAGATTGGAATGGGCTCATCATACTCAACCTATATATATGTCAGAGTTTGTTTCATCCAAAGAGCATGTGTACAACATGATGTTGCTGCAATATACTCTGCCTCAGCAGTAGATAAAGATACAGATGATTGTTTCTCGCTTAGCCATGATACTAAACACTCACCCAAGTAGAACTTTGTTCCACTGGTGCATCATCTGTCATTAATACAACCTGCCCAATCTGCATCTATGTAGGCAATAAGTGATAGATCCTTTCCTTTTGGATACCACAATCCAAACTCTTATGTTCCTTTGAGATATCTGAAAATCCTCTTCACTGCTAATACATGTGATTCCTTTGGTGCTGCTTGAAATCATGCCACCTGTCCAACTTTCTGCATTACATCTGGTCTGGATGTTGTCACATATATTAAGCTACCAATCATTGACATGTATTGCCTCTGGTCTGTAGACTTTGAATCATCATCTTTGCTCAACTTGCAACTGGTTTGCATATGAGTGGTAATTGGTTTGCAATATTTCATTCCGAACCTCTTTAGCATTTCTTTGATATACTTAGTTTGAGAAATAAAAATTCCTTGGCTTCTTTGACATATATGAAGACCCAAAAAGAAGGATAGTCCTCCAAGTAATGACATTTCAAATTCATTCTGCATATCCTTTGCAAATTGCTGGCTTAACCTGTCATTAGTACTTCCAAAACAATATCATCAACATAAATTTCAATTAATAAAATATTACCTTGAGTTACCTTTGTGTAGAGGTTGTTGTCTGCGCTTCCTTTCCATAGTTTGTAGGGAGTTTTGTCATTGTTGTTTCTGAGCATTACTCTGTTTTGAACGTGAACTTATGTATGCACTGCATGTGTCCAAAAAATATTTGTCAATTTGGAATCCATTAGCATTGTTCGAGCCATTTCCTGTGTAATTATCATCCATTATGATAATGTTCATTTTTCTTTGAACCACTCTCTAAACCAATCTATGAATCCATTCTATCTTCCACTATCATATATCTATCCAAACCTGCTAAGTGTTCTTATGAATCCATATCTATCCATATTTTCCAAGAATCTACTTGCGCAATTGTCCATAATGTTGACCCATTTATCACTATACTATCATGAAGTCTTGATTAATCTATCAAATTGTACTTCTTCTAACTTATTGCTCTGAATCTGTCTTCTCAAACTCTGCAAGTTGCTCGAAGGATGGTTCTTTGGTCTGTCAAAGCTATTGCATATACTCCCCCTGTCTAATATTCATAATACTTGGGAGTCTCTAAGTCGGATGGCTCGGAACAATTCTTGCTCTGATGTGTATTCATCATCATCTTCATTGGTAGATTCATCATCATCTTCATTGGTAGATTCATTATCTCTTTGATCTCTGACTTATTTCTTTCTATGTGTGGATTCATCTTTCACTACAATGCCTGAAAATACAATCTCTTGAACATGTTCCTTATTTACCTATCCTTCCTTTCTTTCGGTTATTTTCCAAACCTTTCTGTATCTGACATCTTTCCTTTTCTCTGTAGAATTTTCTTCATCTCGTTTTATTGCCAATATTGCGATCTCTGGTACCTGGTCTTTGTTCAATTGTTCTTCTTATTTTCTTATCCATACTTTCTTATATCTGATATTAGTATTCTCTTTCATGGAAGTATCGATCATGCTTCTACAATCAATGGCTATGTGTCCATAGTTATGACATTTGTAACACTCAATGTTATGTGCGACCACATAGGCACGGTTTGATTGAACATTTCTTTTATAATCCATGCAATCTGCAACCTTATGTCCAAAGTTAGTATAATAAAAACTATGACCATAAAATAAATTTTCATACCTGGGAGTGAATGATCTTCTTTGTGGCGTAGTCCTTCTGAATTTATTTTCTTGACTGATCATGATCACGATTGAAGCTTCTTTGTGGCTTGAACATGGAAGGTATTCTTGAAGATGTATCTTCAATAGTTTTCTTAGATTCCAGTTGACCGTGATTCCTTCCTTTGAGTACTTTTGCATAACTCTTTATATTTTCTTCATTCTTCTTTTCTAGCAACGTAGAGTGCTTCTCTTCGTTCTCTACAACTGATCTGGATGTTTCTATCTCTTCAACGTTCGTATTGATCTTGACGATTTTGAATCTTAGTGTAACAACTTCTTCTTCAAGATTCTCAACCTCTTCTTCGTTCTTCATTATCCGAGACTTCATGACCTCTTATTTTATCTTTGCTTCTTCAAGTTCGATTTTCAATGTAATTATTTTTTCTTCCAGTCTTATCTCTTCTTGACCAAAATCTTCCTCAAGTTGTTTTAAGTCATTGGTTCTTTCCTTGAGATGATCCATCAGTATATTTTCTCTCTTTTTTGCTTCTTCCTTTTGTGCTGCTATGTTGGCTTCTAAACATTTATTTTGATATTCTAGAGTTTCTTCAATTCTCTTGGCCTCTTCTAGTTGAGCTCTTAAATTCTTTATGACCTGTTGATCTTTTTTGGAACCTTGAAGACTTTTCTTTTACTTCATCAATTCTTTCTTGGATGACTTGTTTTCTTCTCTTTCTTTCCTTAGATATTTAATTGCACTGATCAATTTTTCTCTGTAATCAACTTATGCTTCATCATACTCTTCCTCTTCTGAATCTATCTGACATGATGAACATATTTCTTCTTGTTCTATATCTACATCTTCTTTGGCATTTTCTGAATCTGCAATGGGTGAAGAATATATGTCATGTAACTTATCCCAAAATTCTTTGGTTGATGAACATTTACCAACATTTTCTCTTATTGGTTTAGGTAATCCTTCCCAGATGAAATCCATTGCTATTTTGTTATTCTTCTTCAATTCCTTTTTGGCTGCAGTCTTTTCCATTTTTGAACTATCATATCCTGTAACAACTGATAGCCAAATATAATGTCCCTGTGCCTGTAAAAATACTTTCGTCCTTCTACTCCACATATCATACTTAAAACCATTCTGACCATTAAACATTGGTACTCCATTCTCAAAATAATCCTTGATCTCCTTCCAGTGGTTAAACTGTTTCCTAAAGGAACCTCTCTCTGATACCAATTGTTGGATTACTGAGAGCGGGGGGTGAATAAGTAATAGAGAAATTTAATCATTTTTAACCATATAATCCAAGTGTTATATCAATGTATCATTATCATCCAATAACTGTAGAGTAAATAAGCAATGAACAAATAAACAATTATACACATACATAGTACATCAGTGTTTTACGTGGAAACCCAAAGTGGGAGAAAACCACGGAATGTTTTTTCTTATATGTCTTGAAGAATTACATTTATTGGAAGCACCAGCTTCCTTTGTTTTCCAGCTACAACTGGAAGGAGGCTCCAACCCCTTTGTTTCTCAGGCTACAACTGGAAGGAAGCTCCAACTCTCCTATTCTCTGGCTACAACTAGAAGGAGGCAAAAACCCCCTATGTTTTTCAGCTACAACCGGAAGGTGGATACAACCACTTGTCCTTGCCCCGTCCAACTGCCCTGATGTATAAGTAGAATTATGGAACCATTGTCAGACTATCATTATGAGATATACTGGTGTAAACCTATACCAAACAACATGTACCAATAACCTGAACCATGCATCAACCATGCATCAACTTGTAATCAACCTGTACCATAAACAAGTACATCAAACATGCACCAACCTATACCAAACACCATGTAATCAACCTGTAGCATAAACAAGTGCATCCAACCATGTACCAAGTATGTACCAATCATGTGTCAACTACTCATCAACTATGACTTATCAATATGTACCAACATCATCAACTATACACCTCATGTATGTGTCAACTCATCAACTACTCATCTCAACCATGTACCCAACATGTACCTTAACCAAAACCCCTCATCAATTTCATCATCAAAATATGACTTGTAACTCTGTAATATACCTGGTGTATATGATCACATACCTACAAACCTTCCTTAACTTTAACAACAAGAGACTAGCATTTTCATCAAACTTTTCTTTAGTCTCACATGACTAGTTTTGGATTAGTCAACAACCCTAACTTGAAATAATCATAACTTTGTACCTGTAATGAATAAAGATATGAAACAGATACATAATGTTCTTCAGTGTCTTTATGCAATTCCTTCAATTTTTACTACTTGGAACCTCTCAGAAAAGGAGTTATATCAAGAATTGCATACCTTGTTGAATTCTAGATTATTCTAGAGATCAACCTTGTAGAGAATGTCCCGCATGGAATATTTGTTGAATCGATATAAAACTATTACCCAACATACTACATAATGTACTCTAACCAACACATTTTGTCTTACTGAATTTGGATCTGTTATGAAGACGTTATGACGTTTTTACCCGAAACACTTGTTTTAGACTAGTTTCGGGACTAGCCACAAACCCTATTTTCCACGGAGTGTAACTCCAAAAATACAACGACCCACAAGATGAATTTTTTACCACAAATACTTGGTTATGTTTCCTAAATGAAAGAGAAATATCATGGTCTGAATCGTTCTATAGAAAAATTTATTGCGAAAATGGTGAGATGACATGTAAATAACATACCTTACAACGCATCATCAAAATAATTTATCCTTCCTTGAATTCCAGACTTCTTTTCTTCACCTTCCCTCAGAAATTCAACTTAGATGTTCTTTGGTTACCTAAGAAACCTATAGGTGTTCAATATTCTCAAGTGTGTCTAAAATTAGAGAGCCTTGCCTCTTATTTATACTCTCCAAGTAGCTTCCTTAAAAACATCTTCTAGGTCACTTTGCCCACTTTCATTATTTTAGGGTTAACCCACTTCTAATTTCTCCATTAAATTTATTATTGAAATAATTTATTTTGTATTCACTTTGAATTATAATACAATCATCACTTCAATTTATTATTTACCTTTTAAAATCTCTTAAACCACTTTGACTACTTTGACCTTTTGGGGCTTCTAGATGACATATGAGGGTCTTCCAACTTCATAAGGCCATAACTCTCAAACCGTGAGGAGTTATGTGACATTCCACATACCACCAGAAATGGAATGACATGTACTATCCATATAGAATAGTATTACCTGAAAATATATTAAAACTCATACCGTTATCCATCAAACAAACTTGGGTCCATTACCCAAACCTGGGTTCTCCAACTTCTCATGGCCATAACTCTCTAACCGTGAGGAGTTATGTGACGTTCCACATACCACCAGAAATGGCATGACAAGCACTATCCATATAGGATAGTTTCACTAAAAAATGCATTGACCCTCATCTCATTATTCCACAAATAAGCATGGGTTCTCTAAACATACTTCTAGGATAACTCAATCCGCAAAGCGCCTTCCCATGAGGGATTTCACCATAAGAGGACCAATTTGGATTTCATCCATTTTTACTTATTATCAACCATGACAAGACAATAATGAGTCATATTTACATCAAACAAACTTGGTTCCATTACCCAAAACTTTGTGCTACTTGAATTCATTAGTGTACTTTCTCCAAGGGTTGACATCGATCACTAAGGGTTACATCAATCTACAATATCACTCTCCAATAGTTTACATCAATGACAACCTACAATCCATACCAACTATCCATCAACCTAAGATAATTGTCTGACAATCTCCCCCTTTGGCATTGATGGCAACACCAACATTGATGGCAACACTTAGTCATGATAACATTCATGCTTATACTATTTGTCAATGTTTCTATCTCTCCCCCTTTAACATCAATGGCAAAGGGTATCTCCCTTTGGGTCTTCTCCCCCTTTCTACATGCCTTTGATTTTTATTTGTGTTTATAATCCTCTGATTACTCTCTTTCCCTTCATACGAATAATATCTCCCCCTTTGATAAAGGGTACCACTCTGAAGTCATATCGCTCAGAATTCCCTTGTGACAATCGCTCCCCTTGGAAACATGCCTCTATGCTCTCTCTCCAAGCATTTACCTTTTGCATTTGATAAATCTCTCCCCCTTTGTCCTATTTATGGTGCTTCCTCGTGTACATCTAAGACATATAAGATAAGAATTCAAAAGTATTCATTTTGGAGTAGAAATTACTCCTAGTCTTTGGCGAAGATACTAAAGGGATTCCCATGGAAGCGGTTTTGTAAAGATGTATGACACTTGTTCTTTTTTCCCACATATTCAACTCTGATGTTCTTCTCTGCAACCCGTTCCCGTAGAAAGTGATACTTGATTGGAATGTGCTTCGTCTTGGAGTTCATCATTGGGTTTTTGAGATACTGATGGCACATGTATTATCACAATAGATTGGAATGGGCTCATCATACTCAACCTATATATTTGTCAGAGTTTGTTTCATCCAAAGAGCCTATGTACAACATGATGTTGCTGCAATATACTCTGCCTCGGTTGTAGATAAATATACTGATGATTGTTTCTTGCTTAGCCATGATACTAAACACTCACCCAAGTAGAACGCTTCTCCACTGGTGCTTCGTCAGCCATTAATACAACTTGCCCAATCTGCATCTGTGTAGGCAATAAGTGATAGATCCTCTCCTTTTGGATATCATAATCCAAACTCTTATGTTCCTTTGAGATATCTTAAAATCCTCTTCACTGCTAATACATGTGATTCATTTGGTGTTGCTTGTCGTGCCACCTATCCAACTGCCTGCATTACATATGGTCTAGATGTTGTCACATATAGTATTCTACCAATCATTGACCTATATTACCTCTGGTTTGTAGACTTTGAATCATCATCTTTGCTCAACTTACAATTGGTTTGCATAGGAGTGGTAATTGGTTTGAAATATTCCATTCCGAACCTCTTTAGCATTTCTCTGATATACTTAGTTTGAGAAATAAAAAATCCTTGGTTTCTTTGACATATATGAAGACCCAAAAAGAAGGATATTCCTCCAAGTAATGACATTTCAAATTCATTCTGCATATCCTTTGCAAATTTCTGGCTTAACCTGTCATTAGTACTTCCAAAACAATATCATCAACATAAATTTCAATTAATAAAATATTACCTTTAGTTACCTTGATGTAGAGGTTGTTGTCTGTGCTTCCTTTCCATAGTTCGTAGTGAGTTTTGTCATTATTGTTTCTAAGCATTATTCTGTTTTGAATGTGAACTGATGTTATTCTTCTTCAATTCCTCCATGGCTGCAGTCTTTGCCCTTTTTGAACTATCATATCCTGTAACAACTGATAGCCAAATATAATGTCCCTATGCCTGTAAAAATACTTTTGTCCTTCTGCTCCACATCTTATACTTAAACCCATTCTGGCCATTAAACATTGGTACGCCATTCTAAAAATAATCCATGATCTCTTTCTAGTGGTTAAATTGTTTCCTGAAGGAACCTCGCTCTAATACCAATTGTTGGATTACTGAGAGGGGGGGTGAATCAGTAATAGAGCAATTTAATCATTTTGAACCATATAATCCAAGTGTTATATCAATGTAGAATTATCATCCAATAACTACAGAGTAAATAAACAATGAACAAATGAACAATCATGCACATACACAGTACACTAGTGTTTTGCGTGGAAACCCAAAGCGGGAGAAAACCACAGAATGATTTTTCTTATATGTCTTGAAGAATTACATTCATTGGAAGCACCAACTTCCTTTGTTTACCAGTTGCAACTAGAAGGAGGCTCCAACCCCCTTGTTTCTCAGGCTACAACCAGGAGGCAACAACCCCCTATGTTTTCCGGCTACAACCGGAAGGTGGGTACAACCACCTGTCCTTGCCCCGTCCAACCGCCCTGATGTATAAGTAGAATGATGGAACCACTTTCACACTATCACTGTGAGATATACTACTATAAATATGTACCAATCAACCTTTACCAATAACATGAACCATTCATCAACCATGCATCAACCTGTAATCAACATGTACCATAAACAAGTGCATCAACCATGCACCAACTTGTACCAAACACCTTGTAATCAACCTATAGAATAAACAAGTGCATCCAACCATGTACCAAGTATGTACCAATCATGTGTCAACTACTCATAAACTATGACTCATCAATATGTACCAACATCATCAATTATACACCTCATGTATGTGCCAACTCATCAACTACTCGTCTCAATCATGTACCCAACATGTACCTTAACCAAAAGCCCTCATCAATTTCATCATTCAGATGTGATTTGTAACTCTATGATATATGTGGTGTATATGATCACATACGTGAAAACCTTCCTTAACTTTAACAACAAGAGACTAGCATTTTCATCAAACTTTTCTTTAGTCTCACATGACTAGTTTTGGATTAGTCAACAACCCTAACTTGAAATAATCATAACTTTGTACCTGTAATGAATAAAGATATAAAACTGAAACACAATGTTCCAAAGTGTGTTTTATGCAATTCGTCCTGGTGTCACTACTTGGAACCTCTCAGAAAAGGAGTTATAGCAAGAATGGCATACCTTTTTGAATTCTAGCTTATTCTAGAGAGTGACCTTGTAGAGCGTGCAATTCCCAATATTTTTTTAATAGGTATGAAATTGTTACACAACATACTATAGACTGTACTCTAACCAACACATTTTTTCTTACTGAATTTGGATCTTTTATGAAGAAGTTATGACGTTTTTACCCAAAACACACGTTTTAGACTAGTTTCGAGACTAGCCACAAACCCTATTTTCCACGGAGTGTAACTCCAAAAATACAACGACCCACAAGCTGATTTTTTTACCACATATACTTGGATATGTTTCCACAATGGCATAGAAATTTCATGGTCTTAATCATTCTAGAAAAAAAATCATTTTGAAAATGGTGAGATGACCTGTAAATAACATACCTTAGAAAGCATCATCGAAATAATTTATCCTTCCTTGAATTCCGGCCTTCTTTTCTTCACCTCCCTCAGAAATTTGGCTTATATGTCCTTTGGTTACCTCAGACACCTATAGTTATTCAATATGCTCAAGTGTGTCTAAAATGAGAGAGTCTTGCCTCTTATTTATACTCTCCAAGTAGCTTCCTTAAAAACATCTTCTAGGTCACTTTGCCCACTTTCCTTATTTTAGGGTTAACCCACTTCTAATTTCTCCATTAAATTTATTATTGAAATAATTTATTTTGTATTCACTTTGAATTATAATACAATCATCACTTTAATTTACTATTTACCTTTTAAAATCTCTTAAACCACTTTGACTACTTTGACCTTTTGGGGCTTCTAGATGACATATGAGGGTCCTCCAACTTCGTAAGGCCATAACACTCAAACCGTGAGGAGTTATGTGACATTCCACATACCACCAGACATGGAATGACATGTACTATCCATATAGAATATTATTGCCCAAAAATATATCAAAACTCATACCATTATCCAACAAACAAACTTGGGTCCATTACCCAAACCTGGGTTCTCCAACTTCTCATGGTCATAACTCTCTAACCATGAGGAGTTATGTGACATTCCACATACCACTGGAAATGGCATGACAAGAACTATCCATATAGGATAGTTTCACTAAAAAATTCACTGACCTTCATCTCATTATTCCACAAATAAGCATGGGTTCTCTAACCATACTTCTAGGATAACTCAATCCGCAAAGCGTCTTCCTGTGAGGGATTTCACCATAAGGGGACCACTTTGGAGTTCATCCATTTGTACTTATTATCAACCATGACAAGACAATAATGAGTCGTCTTTACATCAAACAAACTTGGGTCCATTACCCAAACCTTTGTGCTAATGGAATTTGCTACCGTACTTTTTCCAAGGGTTGACATCAATCTACAATATCACTCTCCAATAGTTGACATCAATGACAACCAAAAATTCATACCAACTATCCATCAACCTAAGCCAATTGTCTGACAGCTTTGTGGTTTAAAAATCTAGAGGTTGGTTCCATTGGTTCGTGGGTTGAGTTATTTGGTGCATTTTCAAGGTATTGGGAGAGAGAAAAAATATCTTGACTAGTACTTAGCTGAGTTTTATGATTTGAAAAGAGGGGAGGATGAAGCTCTTACGATTTTCAACAGAATATTTTATAGTTTTTATTGCAGCGTGCCTTTAGATATCTGACCTCCTGAAACTGTTGCTAGACTGTGCTATGTAACAGCTCTTCATCCAGATTTGTCTCTTATTCTCCTATAAAGGAGGTTTGTCATCTTGCATCAAATGTTCATTGATGCTCAAGATGTTGAGGATAATCTCAGAGCCTGTGGAAAATTTTCAAATCAAGTTAAGGATGAGGAGTGGAATGCAGAGAGAGTTGACAATGAACATGAACAAGAAGGATGCCATGAGAAGGAGTTGGAAAAGAAGCTTGTTGAGGAGCAATCTGTTGTCTCTAATTTTGTTATTTATGATATTCAATAATCCTTTTGTTTACTTGTATATGATGACTATAATGACTATGAAGAGGCTGATTTCCAAAAAACATCAGAAATATCCTTTCATCCAGAAAATTATTCTTTTCAGCAGTCTTATGAAAGCATTCATCCCATTTATGATAATTATGACCTTGATCATAGGGAAAATTGTGACTTATTTGGAGTTAAGTCATTTCCCTTATGATTTTCTTCATTTAATATTCTGAAAGAAAATTTTGAAGTTGCTTATAGAGAAGAGTGAGTTGTGCTGCAAAATCACAAGGGTTTTTTAGAACATAATGATAACATTATAAGTCAACAACAACCTTACCATGTTCTTAGTGGTCCTATGCTTCTCTATATGGAGAATTTTATTGAGGTTTAAATGCATGATAAGGAAAATAATCAGATTGTTGCCATCTGTTCTGAGAATGATCTTGCATTTGAAATCTTATAGCAAGAAACATCAACATTTGAAGAAAAGGATATTGTGAAGAAATAAGCTTGTATGTTATTCTATACTTGTGAACAGGAAGGAACTATAGACACAGGTTGTCCTTTCCTTTTTATCGATCAAAAAGTGGTATTCACACATATTCTTCAATATCCTTTTGCATTTTTGTTGGAAACATCATAGAAAGAGACCTTTATGAGTTACTTAGAATCAGTCAATGGAATTGGTTCTTCAAAGTGGATGAGTTTTCAAATTGGATTTAATTTTCAATTTGAATTACCATTAAGCAGGGTTATGCAAGGAATTCAATTAGTATACAAGGTCCTTGCATGGATGCACTGGATTTTTTATTTCACCTGATCAAGCATCTCAGATATTAGGTTAGAAGTAAGGGAATAAGCTCATCATACAAGCATTTTTGTTTCTTTTAGTTTCTTGGTTTGTAGTAGATCAATAATAAGACTCTGTAGCCCAATGGATAAGGCATTGGAACTGCAATGTTCTTGGAAGCTCACAAGAAATTTCCATCCCCTGTGGAGCCAATGTTAGCACATGAAATGTTCAAGAGTAAAAAAAATTCTAAATTTTCTAAATTTTATGTTAGGTTGGTCGCAAAAGGACATCATTGGTCTCTATCAGTCATGTGATCAGTCCTTGTATGATTCATTTGTTTTAAGTTAAGGTTTGAGGCATGCCCATGTCTAATAAATCATGTTTTGATTGTCTCATGAGTCAGGAAAACTAATCCAAGTTCATGTAAGAGTCTTGGTGTCATGATAGGGGTTATCATCATTAGAAAAAAGGGGAAAGTGTTGGTCACACCTTTTGATTTAAAGGTCATCATTATCAAAGTGTTGTGTCTCAAAAATATATACAAGGGGTTTGTATGTCGTATCTAACCGTGTGGGGGTCAAGTCATGTGTCAAGTTAACCTGATGAAAACTCTCCTGAAAGTTTGCAGCAGATCATAAATAACATCATGAACTAATCACATACCATTGTGTTTTGGAAACGTGGCAATTGGTATTTTATTGTTTCCAGTGCCATCTATTCATCATTTTCTTCAAGTCGGTTTCAGAAGCGGGTTTATCATTTTGAACAAAGTGCGTTGCAAACTGGTTTAAATTGTGGGCTGCAAACTTGACTATGCACTGCAAACTTGATTGTGCGCTGCAAACTGAAGGATCACGCTGTGAATCCTCTGTTTTACACAGAATTTCCATGAATTTTTTGCTCGATTGTAGCCTCATCCAATTTAGGATTTTTTTCTTTCCTCTCATATCCTACTTGTATTCCTTTCATTCTAACATTGTTGTTGTACATGAATACTTCATTCAGTAAATCCTAAATTGTGAAAATTTCAAATCAAAAACCCTAAATCTTCATGTTTTCATCATACATTTGATAACAACTGTTATCAAGAGGGAAAGGGTTTTAAATCAGATATCATGGATAGTCATCAAGGTAAGAAGGTTCATAAAGGAGGAGAAATTATCAGGGCTGAGCCCCGTGACCTGTAGCTTATAAACTCAGAACCATTTTTCAGAGAAGCATTAGGAGAAGATGAAGATGAGGCATCATTTATGCATCAACATAAACTTTTTCCATGATGTATTTTATACACATGTTTATAATTCTCAGGAATGACTTTGTCTTAGCTACTATTATCAAACTCATATGTATTTTTGCAAAGGTTACTTCATGTTTCAGAATATTGTAGCAGGCTCTAAAAGGTTTCAAAACTTTATGTGCAAGTTGTAACAGTTGAAATCATTTTTGAATGTAAAAATGCACCTACAAGAATCTTCGCAGCGCGTTTTGACAAAGGCGTTGTGAACGGGTAGTTTTGGGACCGTTTATAGCGAATTAATGCACAGCAAAATCGTATTTTCATCATAACTTTTAAATTATAATCTGTGTTCTTCTAAAAAAAATGTGTGGAGAGGAATCATTATATTATTGACTTTTTGACCAAAAATCATCTTGACCCAGTTCATAGTTTGGGAGAAAATTTGAAATCATCACCTACATGAAAGTTTGCAGCGAATCCTGAGCTGCAAACTCTAACACTATGATAAATCAAAGTTGTAGGTGGGATGCCACCTGTCTCTGGGGGTTCGAATGGTTTCCTATGAGGTAGTTGGATATGAGGGACATGTGTTCTATCACTAGATCAAGCAACATGACCTGTTTCAAAAGTCATTTATCACAATAGAAAAGATCCAAAAAAATAGAAGCTAGGTGGATTTTCAGTTTCACCTTGTTGTAACAACTCCTAGAGAAAAGGGAATCCAATGAAACCACTTGGGATTCGACCTATTTAGAGTAGGAAGAAATGATACATTATAGATAGAAGTTGTTTTGTTAAGGAAAGGGTCCAGTTCATGATCCAAGAGAGGAGAGAGTTTGAGGAGCAGTTTAGCTACTTATTTGTAAGCTTGAGGGCATGTTTGTAATCACATTTTTGGTCATTAAAGGTTCATGAGAGTTGTTTATTAGATTGTATTCTTTGTTTTCCATTTATTTTGTCATCATCTTTCTTGAATATATTGCAGGTATTGAAGATCAATGGTTTTCCATGGGTAGGATAATTCATGAGATGCAAAGGATTTGCAGTGATTCCTCCTTTCATGATTTATGTTCAAGTATTATTTTAATTAATTTTGTAGAGAGGATCACTGCTTGATGAATATTTTGCTTAGTGTTGTCTACTTCATGCTTTTTTTCATCATTATATATCCTTTTTGTCTAGTAGGCAGCTTGATTTCCTTGATCTGCAGAATGTTATGACTCCATAACCAATGGAATGTCTATGCAGACAGTATGTTTCTCTCTTTCTTGCTAATCCACCAACCATAAAATTGATTTAAGTATTCAAACTTTGATGGGTATTAGGCTTACACCTACAACAATCTAGGTGTGACTTGTAATGCTAACAATAGGACTAATAAGAAGATTTCAATCTTCACCTAAATAGACTCATTTGAAGGCAGTAAAAAGGATATCCATATATCTAAGAGCTACCTTGGATTTTGGATTGTGGTATCCAAAAACAAAAGATTTTGCATTAAATGCATACACTGATGCAGATTGAGCTAGTAGTGTGGATGACAGGAAGAGCACCAGTGGAGGAGCATTCTTCCTAGGAAAGTGTCTAGTATCATGGTTAAGTAAGAAAAAAATATCTATATCACTATCAACAACAAAATTTGAATATATTGTTGCTACCACCTACTGCAATCAAGTAATTTGGATGAAACAAACCCTAGAAGACCTACAAGTAAAGTATGATCGTCGAATTCTTATTAACTGTGACAATACCAATGTTATAAACATCTCCGAGAATCCTATTATGCATTCTAAAACCAAACATATCCCAATTAAATCCCATTTTCCAAGAGATTAGGTTTCTCAAAATATAGTCAAAGTGGAATATGTTGATATTAAAGAGAAAATTGCAGACATATTCACAAAACCTTTACCCATGAGTACTTTTGAATACCTTAGATAGAAATTAGGGGTAATATCCATATCTAATTGAATTTCACAAAGGAGGAGTACATGGACAAGGGGAGTATAACCTCAGGGGGAGCAAAGAAACATCCCTTTTGTCATTGTTGTCAAAGGGGGGGGAGAAACAGTAAACCCCAATTAAGAAATAAAGGGTTTTTATTGTGTTGTCATCAATGCCAAAGGGGGAGAATGTTGAACATGGTGTTGGCATTGATGTCAAAGGAGATAAATATGCTTAATATTGGACATAATGTTATGAAGTTGACACTAATGTCAAAGAGGGTATGTGATATTGGTATTGGCATTGATGCAAAGAGGTCAATATTATGGTCATCATCATCAAAATTGTGCATATGATATTATCAAATGCATGCATTATTTAAACAATGATTACTTATGGATACTAAATTTGTCTTATCTAAATGCAAAGCGGAAAGATCAAAATATGGTGCTAAATAAAATGTGTAAAAGGGTATGATATGAGACGCTCGTTTGGTCTAATTGCCTAAACGTGAGGTCACCACCATTGGTCATATGGTAAAAAAATTTAAAGGAACAGAATGTAAGTTGCTTAGTTGGTAAGCATGTGGTTCCATGCCGTTGGTCATATGCTATAAGTGTTATATTATACATCGCTATATTTGGTAAAGCTCATGGTTCTGTAACGCACGGTCATGTGAAATGGTTAGAAGGAAGCGCCTCCATAGAATCTGGTCTCTGTGAAATAACAGAGATTCTAGATTAATCATAGAGGATTGAATTGATCCATCACTATGATCAATTTATGAAGAAGCATTGCATTAAAATAAACGAACTGTAATTAAAGTTAATTAAGTGAAGAGGCGCGATGGTTGAAATGAAGGGACATAGAGGTGTCACACTCACACCAGTTTTCAAAGTATATAAACATGGAAGAGTGTTCAAAAGAAAGTGTCTCTGCAATCCAGAAAGAAGATCAAAAGCTGAAGCAGATTCCAGGAAGAAAACCTAATACCTATGGATTAAGGGTGGTTGGGTGGTGCAAGGGCAGGTCGGTGCCTACAGAGGGAGTTGGTGCTTCCTTGTCAGGTGTAGATGACTAAATAGGGGGTCATAGCCTCCTACCAATTGGTGTTGGTAAACCAAGGTGTGGGTGCATCCTGATCAGTCGGTGTTGATCAAAGAGGAAGTATACCTTTCTTCTATGTAACATGTAAAAATAATTTTGCAGTTAATAGAAAAGAGTTTGTGGTTTTCCCATTTGGGTTCCACGATAAAATATTGTGTTAAAATTCCGTTTAATAAATAAAAAAATTGATATAATTGTTGTGTCATTGATTCACCCTCCCCTCTCAGTGACAGGATCTAATCCTTCAATTGGTATCAGAGTAGGTTCCTTCAGCACAGTCTAACTGAATTGAAGGTATATCCTGAAGATGGATCAACAAGAAGGAATGTCTAACAACAAAGCATCGTTGTTCAATGGAGGAGGCTATTCTCTGTGGAAAGTAATAATGAAAAACTTCATTTTAGCTCTTGGCTTTGATATCTGGAAATCTGTTGTAGATGGCTACATTGTACCAACTACTCCACCCAAGGACTCTGGAGGAAAGAAAATTTGTGATGACAATTCAAAAGCAGTTAATGGAATTCTAGCAGGGTTGACTAATTCCATATGTGTGAAAGTTATGCAC
The DNA here is from genome assembly GCA_009831015.1 of Picea engelmannii. NCBI lineage: Eukaryota > Viridiplantae > Streptophyta > Pinopsida > Pinales > Pinaceae > Picea > Picea engelmannii. Next base: position 157,706 of record ML787554.1, on the reverse strand, counting down.
TGCAAATCAGCCAAAGAAATCTGGTCCAAATTGGAGGTTGTATATGAAGGAGATGACAAAGTCAAAGAAGCCAAACTACAGACCTATAGAGCTCAATTTGAAAATTTGAAAATGAAAGAAGAAGAAAATATCGTTGAGTACTTTCATAGGGTAGATGAAGTGGTCAACTCAATTAGAGTAGCAGGAGAAGAAGTTACAGATAAACCAATTGTGAAAAAAATGCTAAGGTCATTCATTACCTATGAGATATGATGCAAAGATTTCCTCAATAGAAGATAGATCCGATCTAAACACACTCACAGTTGATCAGCTCCGTGGAATCTTTACAACATATGAAATGAGAACAGGGCATGATAAATCAACAAAAGATGAAACAGCCTTCAAATCATCCAGGACAAAGACAAATCAGAAGCAAAATCCTCAATCTAATCATCACGAAGAATCTTATTTGGAAGAAGTCAAATTCATTAGAAAACTTCAGAAAGGATCATGGAAGTACAAAGGCAAGCTTCCGTTCAAATGCTTTAATTGTGGCAAATTTGGTCATTTTGCATCCAAGTGTCCTTACCCCAAGGAGGACTCTGAAGATCAAGAAAACAAAAATATTCAATATAATAAAAGGGGAAAACCCAACTATAGGAAAAAGTTTTACAGAGGGAAAAAAGAATTTTTATTCAAAAGAGGAAAACAACAGTTCATCTGAGTCCAGTGATAACAATGAATCTGATGATGATGAAGTCCTTTTCTTAAGTATTGAAGAGTCTAATGAAACAGAAAAAATCAAATATGAAAAAGAGCTAGAAGATGAAGCAGAAGTTAATATGGAGGAATAACTTCTCAGTGCTCTGAATGAATTAAGAAAATACAAAACCAAATATAGACACATGAAAGGTTTTGTAGTTGAACAAAAAGAAAAGCATGAACAATAAGAAAAGGAGATTGAAAAAATCATGAGCAACCTGAAAAAACAAATCTTAGAAGCAAATAAGATCAAAGAAAATCTGCAAAAATCTCTTAAGGAAAAACAAATAACTTGTGAAAGAATGGAGGCAGAAATAGTTCATCTGAAAAAGGAACTGGATGCAAAAATCATTAAAACAAAATATGAAAATAGCTCTAAAATATTAGATAAGATTATTATAGCTCAAAGGGATTCTGAAAATAAAAATGGAATAGGTTATTCTCAAAAGGAAAGCCATGTTAACTCAAAATCTTATGCATATGCTCTTCGCAGTACATTCAAGAAGAAAAATGAAGAGAAGATAAGTAATCACAAGAGCTCCAGAAAATTACCTCCACTCATCAGGAAAGAAGATGCTCTTCGCAGTACATTCAAGAAGAAAAATGAAGAGAAGATAAGTAATGACAAGAGCTCCAGAAAATTACCTCCACTCATCAGGAAAGAAGGCAAGAAAATACCAAAGAAGTTTTACCAAAACAGGTATCCTCGCATTTTTCTTGGTTACTGCTATGCTTGCTCAAATTTTGGACACAAAGTTATAAATTGTAGAGCATATAAAAGGAAAAATCTGAAGGTTAAGAATTATATCCTTAAGGATAAACAAGCAGAAAATCAAGTTAAGAGCAAAAAGTATAACTCTTTTGAACCTCTACAAGAAGGGGACTTACAATGCTTCAGATGTCATAACCATGGACATAAAGCCATTAATTGCAGACTAATGGAAGTCTCAGAACAGCCCAAATTCATTAGAGAGAAGAAGAAACTTTGGAGAGTAAAAACATCAAACAAACAGCAAATCAAGTTAAGAGCAGAAACTATAACTCTTTTGAACCTCTACAAGAAGGGGATTTACAATGCTTCAAATGTCATAACCGTGGACATAAAGCCATTAATTGCAGACTAATGGAAGTCTCAAAACAGCCCAAATTCATTAGAGAGAAGAAGAAACTTTGGAGAGTAAAAACATCAAAAAGGGAATGCCTTATTGCCCTAAAAATTTAAGATGAAAAGGATCTTTGGTATGTTGACAGTGGATGATTGAAACATATGACAAGTAACAAAGACAAGTTTTTAGACTTAAATAAACAAAATGGTAAAGTTACATTTGGTGATAATGCTTCAAGTAACATACTTGGGAAAGGCACTGTGAGCCTGGGAAAAGACAAAGCCAGAAATGTACTACTTGTCGATAAATTGAAACTTAGTTTGTTAAGTGTCATTCAAACCTGTGATCAAGGGCATTTCTGCATCTTTGATTCTCAAAAGTGTGAGATTAGGAGAGAAGACACAGGAAAATTAGTTAGCACTGCTCCTAGAACTCCTGAAAATGTATATATACTAAATGCTAAATTAAAAGAGGAGTGTCATATAAATTCAGTAGATGAAAGTTGGCTATGGCATAGAAGGTTGGGGCATATTAACTTTGACAATATTATGAAATTCAGCAATCTTGGTGCAGTAAGAAACTTGCCAAAAATCATAAAAGCTTCAAATGCTATGTGTAGACACTGTCAACTAGGGAAACAAACTAGAGTAAGGTTCAAGGCAAAATAATACACAACCTCGAAACCGTTAGAACTTGTTCACACTAACCTATGTGAAACTACTATGAACCAAGATCTTACAAGGAGAGTCTTACTTTATGTTGTTCATTGATGACTTTACTAGAATGAGTTGGATATGTTTTCTCAAGGAAAAATCAGAAGCACTGAACAAATTCAAAGCTTTTAAAACCCTTGTTGAAAATGAAAGGGAGACAAAAATCAAATGTCTTAGATCAGACAATGGTGGTGAATTCACCTCAAAAGATTTCGATGTTTTCTGTGAAACTCATGGAATAAAAAGACAATTCTCTGCTGCCATAACACCTCAACAAAACGGGATTGTTGAAAGGAAAAATAGAACAGTTCAGGAGGCTGCAAAGACCATGCTAAATGAAGCAAAATTATCAAATGGATATTGGAGGGAAGTTGTAAGCACAGCAGTATACATATTGAACAGAGGTCAGCTTAGGGTTAATAGTGATAAAACTCCTTATGAACTATGGTTTGGAAGAGCTCCATAAGTAAAATACTTCAAAGTCTTTGGAAGTAAATGCTACATCAAAAGACTAGATGAGAGTCTTGGAAAATTTGATGTCAGATCTGATGAAGGTATTTTTCTTAGATATGCTTCAAAAAAAAAGGCATATAGATGCTACAATATTAGATCACATAAGATTGTTGAAAGTGTAGATGTTAAGGTAGATGATCTAAAAACAATAAGGATAAAAAATCAAGAGACCATATCTACAAATAAAGATGAAGATGATGATGAGACATTCGGCACACAACTAAAAGAAGTAGAAGAGAATGAAAAAGAAAGGAAAGAAGATTATATGGATACTAGTGAAAGTGAAGAAGATAGTGAAGATGGAGAGATAAGAGAAGAATTTCCAAGAAGAGATACAAAGACACCCTCAAGAATTATTCATAAAAATCATCCCGAAGAACTGATTATTGGAGATATGAATGATGGAGTGCAAACAAGAAGACAATTGTTGTATCAAACAGAGTTAGCATTGTTGTCACATATTGAGCCAAGCTCAATAAAATAGGCATGTAAAGATGATAACTGGGTTAAATATATGAATGAAGAATTGGATCAAATTGAAAGAAATCAAACTCGGGAACTAGTTCCTAGACCAAAAGATAAAAATGTCATTGGAACTAAATGGGTATATAAAAATAAAATAAATGAAGATGGGCAAGTAATCAGAAACAAGGCCAGATTAGAATGCAAAGGTTATGATTAGGTTGAAGGAGTAGACTATGAAGAAACATTTTCACCTGTAGCCAGATTAGAGGCAATTAGAATGTTCTTAGCCTTCTCTAGCTACAGAAAATTTAAAGTGTACCAAATGGATGTCAAATCAGCATTTCTCAATGGAAATTTAGAAGAGGAAGCCTATATTGAGCAAACAGATGGGTTTCAAATAACCAATAAAAGATACTATGTTTGCAAATTAAAGAAGGCACTCTATGGATTAAAACAAGCACCCAGAGCATGGTATGCAAGGCTAGACTCTTATTTAAAAAAACAAGGCCTCAAAAGGGGATCTGCAGACAACAATATTTATTGCAAAATTGATGGTAATAATTTGATCATTGTGGAAGTGTATGTTGATGATATCATTTTTGGTAGTAATCAAATAAAAATGAGTGAAGACTTTGCTAAAAAGATGCAACAAGAATTCGAAATGTCTATGCTTGGCGAATTAAATGTCTTCCTTGGATTACAAATAATACAGTCCAAAAGGGGAGCTTTTTATCCATTAGTTTAAATATGTTAAGGATATGCTTAAGAGATTCTAGTTAGAGGATCGCAAACCTGTTAGTACACCTATGACAATTGGATGCAAACTAAGCAAGGATGATGAGTCCAAAGCTGTAGATACAAAATACTACAGAAAAATGATTGGTAGTTTTCTCTATGTAACAGCTTCCAGACCTAATGTCAAGCAAGTTGTTGGGATGGTGGCTAGATTCCAAGAAGAACCAAAGGAGATTCATGTTCAAGCTATAAAAAGAATATTTAGATATTTGAAAAGAACCATAGATATTGGTTTATGGTATCCTAGCAAGGACGCATTCACATTAAAAGTTTACTCGGATGCTAATTGGACAGGAAGTATAGATGACAGAAAAAGTACAAGTGGAGGAGCATTCTTTTTGGGAGAATCATTGGTTGCTTGGATAAGTAAGAAACAGTCCTCAATATCTTTGTCTAGCACTGAAGTTGAGTATATCGCAGCAGCAGAATGTTGCACACAAGTGGAATGGATGAAACAAACTCTACAAGACATCAAAATAGTATTTGAAGAACCCACAATTATCCACTATGACAATATAGGCGTGATAAGTCTCTCTAAGAACCCAGTCCAACACTCAAAATCAAAACACATTCCCATAAAATACCAATATCTAAGAGATCAGGCTAAAAACAAGAACATTAAATTAGAATATGTTCTGACACAAGAACAGGTGGCAAATATTTTTACAAAACCCTTAAGCAAAGATGTATTTGAATATCTCAGGCAAAAATTGGGAGTAATCCTTCTTCCTACCTAAAAATCTCAAGGAAATAATGCATCAGTTGGCACCTATCCAGGGGGAGATAGCAATCAACAACAGAAGGTTTTATTCATTTATAACATAAAAAATAAAAATAAAAATAGATTGTAGGAGGCTTTACCGTTGGTCAGAGAAGTAATTATACTGACAGATCATAGGAGAAGAAACCCTTTGCCATTGATGTCAAAGGGGGAGAGAAACTTCATAAAAACTTCATAAGAGGAAAGCATCATCATAGGGGGAGTTTTGTATATGAAGTTAGTATGTTGCCCTCAATGACAAAGGGGGAGATTGTTGGACAGATTGTCATTGATGTCAACAGTCGTGATGATATATTGTTTAAAGATAGAGGAGATTGTTGGAAATATTGTCATTTATGTCAACAGTCACTGATGTCAATAGAATATGTCAAACTGTGTGGAGAGATAGACAACGCAAGCTCATGAGAAGGAGATAACAAGCAGAAGCGAATTGTATGAAGTTCAAAAGCTCAGAAAGACAAACATTGTGCAGAGATAGGCTGAAGCATTTCATGACTATTGTTGATCACGATAGGATCAACAATAATTCGTTGATCAAAAGCTCAGGAGGGTTAGTGAATGAGGATCAAAGATCAGATGGAAGAAGTGCATTGCAGAATGCAGTCGACCATTGCACAGGAAAAGGTGAGAAGGCTTAGCAGTGATCTGATCAAAGAATTGATGACTCTGATTGTCTCATGTAACGGGATCTATCCCACATTGGAAGCGCGAATAAAAGCATACAAGTTTATATACACGGATCTCTCCATAGATTATTGATGTGTAGTGCAAAGGTATGACGGGGGCTTGAGATGTTTGGAATCCACAAGAAGATCACCAGCCTAGAGCCTAGGACGACCTATCAGGCCCTCTACCTTTTTGGTCAGAACGACAATAACTATCGATCTTATGACACTGGATCTCGACCATTCATTGCAACATATATTTTTAATATATACAATTGCTCGTCGGTCATATGAGTGACCATTGGCTTGAAGACCATTGAAGTATCGTGACTGTTGATATGCTTCAAGAATACCCGTCACCCATCGGATCCAGTGGAGCTGCAAGGAGGATAAGCCCATGAGTTAGATAACACTCCAAAGTAGCGAAATGACGTGAACCGTTGGATGCAGAGTACACGTGGTAGGAGGTCAGCTCGCTGACTGGAAAGTCAAAGAGAGGGGTTCTCTATCTTTTGAAATCATGATAAGATGAGGACCATTAGATTTAGAAACGACAAGTGGCGAAGATCCATGGTTGTCGGAGAATCAGGCACCGAGATATTGGAGGTGAACAGTCCTCCAAACTCACGAAATGAGAAATCACGATAAGATAATGACCGTTGATTATGGAAGAGACAAGTGGCAGATATCCACGGTCGTCGGAGAATCGGGCACCGAGAGATTGGAGGTGAACAGTCCTCCAAACTCAGGAAATGAGAAATCATGATAATATCGTGACCGTCGATTACAAAAGAGACAGGTGGCGGAGATATACGGTCGTTGAGGAAGCAAGACACGTTGACAGACCACGTCAACAGAGCACATCCTCTAAGGACACGTGGCACAAGTAAGACACTGACAAGTTTCAAGTTGATACATCATTTCAGGTATGTGAAAATCATGAATATGAATGACACATGGCAGCTAATAGGCTTGTGACACATCAGCAAGTTACGTCACAATGAGAATCCTGAAAACCCGTCATTCGTCGGATTAAATCTGATACCCGTCAGTCATCGGATCATGTTAAAGTGGAAGGATAGGATAAAGCTACAAGAGATGCATTGTAGAAGATCATATCCATTGGATCTAATCCCTAAGATCGACCGTCGTTGGATCCAGAAGAAGAAGCACATTCTTTACATGCAAGATGAAACAGGCTTACAAAGTCTGAAAGCAGGAGGACCGTCCATCTTCAAGAATGACACGTGGAGAGCGATTATCATTTCACTGACTGAAAGTCAAAGGAAGGAAATCCTCCAACCTTCCAACTCCCGAAATGTGAAATGCAAAATGCCTTTTGGCGTAATCCCGTGATCACAGCCAGTGGTCACATGGAGAGAGAATAGAGGAAGGAGATAGCCGAGTTAAGCTCTTTTTCGGAGATCGCAAGTCAGGAAAAACGAAGTGACTCGCAATCGATCACTCCATATGAGAAATTTCTCCAGCCATCCATCTTGTCAGGAGATTCAATCATCACTGTTGGAATGATAAACGCTCGCCACGTGTCATTCTTGAAGATGGACGGTCCTCCTGCTTTCGAAACTTTGTAAGCCCGTTTCATCTTGCATGTAAAGAATGTACTTCTTCTGGATCCAATGATGGTCGGTCTTAGGGTTCAGATCCAATGGATATGATCTTCTGCAATGCATCTTTTGTAGCTTTATCATGTCCTTCCACTTTAACACGATCCGATGGCTGACAGGTATCAGAGTTAATCCGACGGCTGACGGGTTTTCGAGATTCTCATTGTGATGTAACTTACTGATGTCACTTGTTGACGTGTCACAAGCCTATTAGCTGCCACATGTCATTCATATTCATGATTTTCACATACCTGAAATGACGTATCAACTTGACACTTGTCAGTGTCTTACTTGTGCCACGTGTCCTTAGATGATGTGCTCTGCGGACGTGGTCTGTCAACGTGTCTTACTTCCTCAACGACTGTAGATCTCCGCCACCTATCTCTTTCATAATCGATGGCACGATCTTATCGTGATTTCTCATTTCGTGAGTTTGGAGGACTGTTCACCTCCAATCTCCCGGTGCCTGATTCTTCGATGACCATGGATCTCCGCCACCTGTCTCTTCCGTAATCGACGGTCATGATCTTATCGTGATTTTTCATTTCATGAGTTTGGAGGACTGTTCACCTCCAATCTCCCAGTGCCTAATTCTCCGACGACCATGGATATCCGTGACCTGTCGTTTCTGAATCTAACAGTCCTCATCTTATCGTGATTTCAAAAGATAGAGCACCCCTCTCTTTGACTTTCTAGTCAGTGAAATGCTGACCTCCTACCACGTGTACTCTACATCTAATGGTTCACATCATTTTGCTAATTTGGAGTGTTATATAACTCCTGGGCTTATCCTCCTTGTAGCTCCACTGGATCCGACGACTGACGGATATTCTTGAAGCATATCAACGGTCACGATCTTTCAATGGTCTTCAAGCCAATGGTCACTCATATGACCGATGGGCAATTGTATATATTAAAAATATATGTTGCAATGAACGGTCGAGATCCAGTGTCATAAGATCAACGGTTATTGTCGTTCTTACCAAAAAGGTAGAGGGCCTGACAGGTCATCCCGGGCTCCAGGTTGGTGATCTTCTCGTGGAGTCCAAACACCTCAAGCCCTCGTCATAATTTTGCACTATGTGTCGATAATATATGGAGAGAGTCGTGTATATAAACATGTATGCTTTTATTCACATTTCCAATGTGGGATAGATCTCGTTACATGAGACAATCAGAGTCATCAATTCTTTGATCGGATGGCTGTTGAGCCTTCTCGCCTTTTCCTGTGCAATGGTCGACTGTGTTTTGCAATGCGCTTCTTCCATATGAGCTTTGATTCTCATTCACTAACCCTCCTGAGATTTTGATCCATGAATCATTGTTGATCCTATCGTGATCAACAATAGTCATGAAATGCTTTAGCATATCTCTGCACAACGTTTTTCCTTCTGAGCCTTTGAAATTCATACAATTTTCTTCTGCTTGTTAGCTCCTCCTCATGAGCTTGCACTATCTATCCCTCCACACAGTTTGACATATTCTGTTGACATCAGTGACTGTTGACATCAATGACAATATTTCCAACAATCTCCTCTGTCTTTAAACAATAGATCATCACGATTGTTGACATCAGACTGTTGACATCAATGACAATTTGTCCAACATCTATATTATTCTTCTTGATCTTTGACTTAGATAACTTTGACTTACATTTCCTTCGACTTCAATTTGGATAACTTCGACCTGCATTGCCTCCTACTTCGACTTGGATAATTTTGACCTACATTTCCTCCGACTTCGACTTGGATAACTTCGACTTGCATTGCCTTTGACTTCAACTTACATTACCTTCGACTTCAACTTGCATGTCTTGACTCTTGGTCAACTTGAATTTAATCGACTTACTTTGCCTCCACCTGACTCAATTTTCCCATTTCGACTTCAAGGTGGTCGACTCTATTTTATTTTCTCACTCGACTTTGGTTAACTTATTTTGCCTCAACCCGACTTGCAGTTTGGCCGACACAATCTTCCCATTTCGACTTCTGGGTGGTCGACTCTATTTTATTTTTCGAATCAACTTTGGTCAACTTATTTAACCTCGACCCAACTTGCAGTTTGGCCGACTCATTTTTCATTTCAACTTTCAGGTGGTCGACTCTATTTTATTTTCTGACTCGACTTGTGGCTTGAGTGGTCAAGAATTTCCTGTCATATAAACAGTCAGAATTGTACTTGTTTTAAATAGAAAATTCCATGTTGGTGAGATGAATAGACTATAAGCCTCATGTTTACGGATCAGACATATTGATCATCAATGATCCAACAAATACAATATTCCCAGCGGAACTGTAGAGGAATATATATTGGATGGATGAGGTCAACATACAATGAAATCATAAATACTATGGATCGACAATGGACAATGAAGATTGATCGGAGATCATTGGATCAATATGAGAGTGTGAGACCAAAATAAGAAGAGTCAATCCATAACTTAGATCGACTCATAAAGGCTAAAATATGATTAAAGATAATTAACACCTCAGGATCAAGGTTTTTTCAAGGAATTGTTACAACAATAGTAAATAATTTTTTATTCCATTAATGATAAAGAACTTACAAGGGATTTTAAGTCTTTAGAATTAAAGACAAAAAATTTAATCACAAAATGTTATCATTATTATTAAATTGAATGAAGAGGTGCATTGGTTCATACAAAGAGACACAATGCTTCAAAATTCACACCTGTTGGAATATTATATAAACAGAAAGGTATAATGGAAGGAGAGTGTCTTTGTGGTCTAATTCAGAAGATCAAAAACAGAAGCAGAGTACAAGGAAGTATTTGAAACCTGAAACATACACATGAAGTGAGGATGGAAGAGAGGAGCAAGGGAGGATTGGAGTCCTCTATAGGTTGAAGCCTGAAACAAGGGAGTTGGTGCTTCCTAGAGTTGGTGCTCTAAACAAGGGATTGGTGTCTCCTTGATTTGGTGCTTAAAAAAAGAGAGATCGGTGTCTCCTACACATTGTAACTTGTGCTTTTGTTATTGTTATATTTAATTTTTGTTTTCAGTACATTCTTGTTGATCAATTGTTGTGATTAATAAGTTTAATAATTAATTATTATTCAAAATATTCAAAAAGAAGCAATATTGATTCACCCCCCACCTCGGTATTGGCCAATATTTCGATAGTTTCTACCATGTTTGAAATTAGGACATCTGTTCACATGGCTAGAATCATACTATTTCGGGATCAAGATGAGGACCCTGGGTTGGGTCCTCACTCTTTTATGTGCTTCGCCTAGGTTGTGTTGGAGATCATTTGAGTATGCAGTAGATTCAAGTATAACCATCATATTGGTAATCTGACCGATGTATATATTGTCACATAGATCCACTCTATGACTATGCTTTTCTCATATCATAGCTCCACTATGTATTATTTCATGGCTACAATCATATTATGCCATGGAGGTATGGATCCACATTGTATCTTTGGTGGCCATATCCTTAGTCATTACTTTCATGGATCCACAATGTATTGGTTAGAGGCCATGCTTTGATTCAGTTTATTCTGAGCATGGGTATGCCTACCTCAGAGATGATACATGTATTGTTTGATGTTTATTTTCAGCTTTCACTAGACTCACCTACTCTAGCTCCCTTGCATTAATATTTTTGTAAAGTGTTTCGGCCATCAATTTCTATTCTGACCTCACACTTTAAGGGGAATCTATTACACACTTAAATGTCGCACTTAAGTGTTGTAAATGTTGTATGCACCTTACTAAGTGTCGCATTCACTTTATCAAGTGTCATATGCACCTTACTAAGTGTTGCATGCACTTTATTAAGTGTCGCAACTTTGACACCATGGAAGAACATTTGTCATAATCCCTAGTCATTTTGGAGGAGAAAAACTCATAATGAGAAGGTCAAAACAATACCTTTTACCTTGAGGTTTTGACCATTTTTGAAGGTCAACTCTCCCCTGCACATGTATAAGGAGCATTTTCAATGCCTTGTGCTCAATGTTTGGGGAGTGTTGAAGTGGTTAGAGCGATTTTTGGCTAGCCCACCTTATTCTAAGGTTTAGTTATGAGAAGATGAGGTCAAGGATTCGAGTCATATATCATGGTGCCATCTTAGGTAAACACAATATCCATGAGATAAACTAAATCCCAACTTATGGAGCTAAATCCTCAACCATTTCCCAAAATACTCCATGATGGTTAAGCCTCCAACTCCTATATAATGAGTGCATTCCAAGGTGAAAATGGAGGAGAATTCATGAGAGCATCATAATTTTGATCTTGAGAAATTCAGGAGAGGGTTGGATAAGAGAGCTTGGAGGAGTCGTTGCAACGTCAACGTTGGACTGTAAGTGCTTCACTATGGCTTTCCATTAATACATAACTTGGCCCATTCCCTCCATGTTTTGTGTCATTGGCTCATGCATGTCTATTATTGTGAGATTCATCATAGATATATATGTTTTCACTTGACAATATAGTGCAGAGGAAGGCGGTTTCTTCTTGTTCTTTGCAAGTTTTTTCTTGTGCCTAGGAGCTTGGTCAACAAGGTCAAAGGCTGGAGAAATGAGGACAACCATCGTAAGAAGTTAAGTCACCCATCTCTTTCTTCTCATTCAATTTTCTAAATAGGTCTAAAAAGAAGTAGTGTCCATTTGTTTTCTTTTGTCTTTGGACCAAAGAGGGGTCTTGGTCCAAACAGGGGTTTCACCTATACGCAAGGAGAACTTTACAACAAAATGGATCTCTACATGGAAGTCCTTATCCACCCATCCAATATCTCCTTGAATCACATTCCTTCATGATCCAACTCTTTGAGAAAAATCCATTCTTTGCTCTATATCAATGCATCATGTGTCAAGTGTCTTCCTCCTTCACCCGAGCCTTGCTTTATAAGATTGAGTTATGACCTAACCCTAATATCCAAAGTGATTGGTGGTTGAGATTACTTCTCACCTCACTTGAGATCAATGGCTATTATTTAATTCACTAATGTTAATTAAATTTCTTTAAATAAAACTCAACTCGCTAATAAAAGCACTTTACTTTAATAATTCATTTAATTAAAGTAAAATGATTTGGACAACTTCCACAAGTCTAAACACTTAGTCCTATGCATAAATGCATGTATGATGCTACAAAAATCAACACTCCCTCCTAGAAAGGAAGGTATTATGCACCACTCCAAGTTTGTCTCTGAAGAACACAAACTTCCCTTGGTCTGAAGAACACAAACTTCCCTTTCACCAAGGGTTTGGTCAGAATATCTGCAACTTGCTCATCCATGGAAATACATTGAAGCTTCATTGCTCCCTTCTGGATCCTATCATGAATGAAGTGATATATGATCTCTATATGTTTAGACTTAACATGGAATATTGGATTCTCCGTGAACTTGATACAACTCTAACTATCGTAGTACATCGTTGTAGGCTCAAATCCTGATCAAATAAACATATAAGCAATTTGTGAAGCCAAATGGATTCACAGCTATCCATACTTGCTGCCATGTACTCTTCCTCTACTAAAATAAGTTCTACAAAATTCGGCTTCTTGTTGAACCATGTAATTATTGTTGATCCCAATCTGAAGCAGCACACCTAGGTGTTCTTTCTGTCTACTACACTCCCTGAGCAATATGATTTTGAATATCCCTATAGCCTCACTCCATCTCCTCCAAGATACATCAATCCATGCTCCATTGTACCTATCAAGTACATGAGCACATGCTACGTTGCTATCCAATGCACCTACCTCGACTCCACCATGAACTGACTCAAGGTGTTCAGAGAAAAACACTCATTTGTCCTGGTGTTGATCAAATACATAAAGGACCCTATCAGCTACCTATATATCTTGGGATCCACCAACTCTAAATCTTAAGTGACCACCTTCTTCAAATTGGTAACATTGGGTGTAGCCATTAGTCTACAGTCCTCCATCCCCAATATCCTCAATATCTTTACTTCATACTTCCCTTAACCAAGGAATATCTCTCCCCATAGCTTCCATACCACTAACCCCAATAAATAGTGCATCAAGCTAATGTCCTTCATCTGGAACTCAGTAGCTAAATCTTTTTTTCACCCTGAAATAAGATCCTCTACACTTGTGAGAAACAAAGCATCTACATACATAACCAATATGAGTGGATCTACCCCAACAAGTATGAAGTACAAGTTAGGATCTGCCTCACTCTTGGTAAATCCCATACTCTGCAAGTATATGTCAATCCTATAATACCATGCCCTGGGTGCCTATTTGATTCCATACAACGATTTCTTAAGCCTACACACATGAGACTCCCTCCCATGTACCTCAAATACCTGAGGTTTCTCTATGTATAGTTCCTCCTCAATGATCTCATTGAGGAAAGTTGTATTTTCATCCATCTGATGAATCCTCCACCTCATAACTAAAGCAATAGAAGTAACAGCTCAAATAGAAGCATACTTGGTGACTAGAGAAAATGTCTCCTTGTAGTCCACTCCCTCTTTCTGGGAGAACCCTCTTACCACAAACCTCGCTTTGAACTTCTTGATGTTGTCATCTACAATGTGATTGATCTTGTAGAGCCACCTGGAACTCACAAATAACTTTCCCTCCAGTCTCAACACTATGTCCCAAACAGCATTCCTCATAATAGAGGTGTACCCCTTTACCATGGCATCCCACTACACCTATTGATATGTTTCTTCCTCGGAATTTGAAGGCTGAACATCAATGATGCTACTCATAAGCACCATGTAGTTCAAAACCCTCCTCAGAGGCTTGCGCTCTCTGACTACACTCCTAAGAGCCTCACCAGCAACCCTCAATGTCTATAATAGCCACCAAGGTCTCCTGACAGAACTAGAAGGGGATAACTCCACTTCCCCACCTCAAGTTTGAGTTGTTAACCTTTGCTCATCCTTCAGAGCCTACTACTCCTCATTCTCTTCCATTGTTGATGACTCCTAAGATCTCCTAGATGCCAATTTCTCCTAAAACTTAACATCTCTTCTCACAATCATCTTCTTCTGCACTGGTATGAAGAACCTTTAAGCATTTAAGGTCTCATTGTAACCCACAAATAAACCCTTATATCCTTAAGGCTCCAACTTCATCCTCTTATCCATAGGAACATGGATTTAGATTGGACGACCAAAGATCATCAAATGTCCTATCTTCGGCTTCACTCCTGAGAATGCCTCCTTCAAAGTATTGTCCCCCATTATCCTATAATGACTCTTTTTGTCCACATATATTGTCATATTACACGCCTCTTCCCAAAGAAACATAGAGGTCAATTCTAAGTGGAGTGAAATATGGGAAGAGATGCCTTGTAAGTCAAGTGAGTTTTGCCCCAAAGGTACAGTACTTCTCTGGATGATTGTACCTGCCCGAGACACAAAAAAAATCCAACTTGCAATGATATGTTAGTATGGATCAGCAAGTTAAGTTTGTTGTCCCTAATTTGTAGAAATAGATGACAGTTTATATCAGTAAATAAAGCATCTAAATCAGCATGCAAGGATCTAAACTAGTTAAGCAAATCAACATCAAGATTAGCAGTGAATATAGGTTGAAAAATGGCACTTTGAAGCTGAATAAAGCAAGTTGTTATAACATGTATTTTCTGCACAAAATTGCAGCCTTATGGTTGTAGAATTCATTCACTTTTATCAGCAAATTACGCCATCAAAACATGCCAACAAGTAGCCCAAAAGGTGTGCCCTAGTTAGTAGAGTTAGTGTGCAAAATTTAGGAGCTACTATAGGGTTAGTGTAGGAGTTATGGTTAGTAGTTTATCTAGGTTAGATCAGCCCTAATGGTTGTAGGTTAGGGTTTGTAACAACAAGTAAATTATTTGGAGAGAGGGGACACCCTATTTGGGGAAGACTCCTCTCAATGAGGCAAACCAACTCCAAACAAGAGACCTTTCAAAAGATAAAAATTTGCATGTCCCAAGGCAATGATTTTATATCTCCAATGCAAAAAATATATGACTAGCGCCTTTACTATTGGGTTAATGGAGTCAAATAAAGAAAGAGATGGAAAAGCTACCTCTTTGGGGGTGTAATCCCTTTTACTTCCCCAAGCAAGTTTCTCTAACTAGGGTTTAAGCTAAGAGGGTGTATGCCCTTATTGTTACACCTCAAAATTACTCACTTCGATAGTGTCGCAAGTGTCGTCATTACGAGTGTTGTAAGTGTCGCATCTTGTCAGCAAATGTCGCATCTTGACTATAAGTGTTGTAAGTGTCAAAAACATCATACTGTCATCTTGCCTATGCCGTGCCTCTAATGACATCATGAAGACACTTAAGACACCTCAAAGGATAGTTTGGAAGAAGAGAAATCACTTGACATGAGGTACAAGATTTTTACCATTGGAAAAACCACTCAAAAAATGAATTTTGGAGAGGAGTGCTCCCCTACCCACTGTCAGGGAGTGTTGGTGCTCCCTGAGCCTCTTTGGGGGAGTGCTTGAGCGCCCTGTGCACCCTTATGGGGGAGCGCTACCCTCTTTTTAGCAAATTCTGGGTTTGTTGAGGCAAATAAGGGAAGAATCCCTCAATTCATGAAGGTAGTTGGATTCGAATAGATGGTCAAGGCATGATCTTAGGGGAGATCCTCGACTGAAGGAGAGGAATCCTAAACTTATCCCAAATATCTCTCAAGTGGTTGGACCTCTCCAAGGTTATACAAAAAGGCCTTCTCATGGTGAAAGGCACAATGGAGATTGAGAATTACATTAAACTTATGATCTCATGAGTAATATGTCATCAAAGAAATCAATGGAGATTGATTGAGCAAAAGGGGTTGGACAAGGAGAACTGGAAGAAGTTGTTTCACCTTCATTCAAAGGATTGTAAGTATTTTTACTTGTTCTCATTAATATAATCAATGCTTGGCCTGTTTCTTTCAAACTTGTGCTTGTTCCATATGAGTTTGTCTACAGTATATGGATCTATGATTGAGCTAATCTCAGTAGAGTAGGAAGTCCATTGTATCCTTGTTTGTTTTGTAGGATCTATCAAGGAGCTCAGGATCGAAGCTCAGTCAGAACTTTGCAAGGACAAACGTCGCTAATAAGGTACATATATTTCTCCTTCTCTTTCATTCATTAGCTTGTTAGGATCTAAAAGGAAGTTAGTTTCCATGTTAAGCACTTTCTGTCTTGGCCTTAGGAGTCTAGAGACCAAGAGGGAATCCACTTGTTCGCAGGGGGATTCACCTACAACAGAAATTGGCGACTCCACTAGGGAGGAGCTATGATTTTGGTTTCCATTCCCAGATCTTGTTTTGGCCCTTTTCCCACTGATTTGATATTCTCCACATTGTCTTTTTTATTCTTAGATTTGTTTGATTGCCTCATTATGTCATCAGGATCACCCTGATTGACTGAATTTCTCATTTTTTGAGTTTTTGGGCCTTTTTCTGAGTTTTGGGAGCAGAGTGCTCCCCTCCTTTTGTTGTCAGAGCACTATCACTCCCCTGTAACCTTACACAGAGCGCTGGAACGCTCTGGTGCCCCTTACACCAGAGCGCTATCCCATTTTTGTGAGAAATTCTCCATAATTTTCATCTTCTAAAGTTATTTCTGTGTTTTGGCATTTGCTCAGGGTCCCATACTCTCAGTCCATCTTGATATTGGATTTCAAACACCCTTATTTTTGAGAATTCATCCTCTTTTGTTTGGGAATTTGGCATTTTATTTCCTTGCTTTGAAGTCACTCTTTGTCTTTGCTAACCTAGAGTTAACTTCTTGTTTTCTTCTCCTTTATCTGACTGAGTGAAAAATTTTGTGAGGAAATCCAAAGGTCTGTGAACTTCTCATTTGATCTTTGAGGTTAACTTTCTATCATTTCTCTTTTGTTAGAGGATTTTTGGTTCTTGTTTGCAATTTGGTTATCTTTGTCCTTCTTGTCTATTTCATGACGAGAGTGTATTTTTTGTTTTGTGTGAGGTTTTCTTCTGATTGTTTAATCCTGAAGTCTAATTGAAATTTAGAAGTCTTGCATCTGATTATCATTCACATATAGGAAAAAGGACATATTTTAGTGATTGGTTTGGATATTGGAAGGCATTTCTAAAATTTTAAGCATTACATTGGATTTGAGTGAGAAACAAATTGATTGAGGACATTGCATATTAGTGTTTGATAGTGAAAACAACTTTTATCCTTTCCTTAAATAGCCATTCATCGAAAGAAACGATTGCTTATCATCTTCTTGCGCATTTTTGGGAATTGAGTCATCATACCATCAATTTCATTGTCATACACCCTTTGAGTAAAGAACAGCCATAAAATCAACATTAATTAAAAATTATCTAGAACATTTTTGTTTTTAGGATCTTCCACCAACATTAGACTAGGATTAACACTTTGGATTACGTTGTGAGTACAACTCTCCAAAGTTTTCAAAATGAACATTAGCATCCTGAGATAGGGTAAGTCAAATCCAATTGTCGTATAGGCTTTCTGTGATCCCCCTCTCACATAGGGGTTACACACGGGGTCGCATTCAGGTGAGTTACGGAGATTATCCCTCTGTGGTTCAACTGTTTGTAGTGGTCGGATCGTATATTGGGGGTCACTTGAAGGTATACCCACGATTATGTGTGGGAGCCTCTCGATTTGATTTTGGACTTGTTATCCTGCCCATACATTCAGATCGGATTGTCAACTGTACCCACCCAGGGGCTGACTGTGAGTTGGTGTCCGTAGTTGCCATAATCCTTAGGTACTTACATAAGGTGATAGTGAAGGGAATTCTCACTGTACCTGGAACAGACATTGGTCAAACTCACTCAGGATCCTTGGAGGGTAAATCCACAATTACTGCATGGAAGCTTGCACCAAGGTGAAAGTCCATTAAGCAGGTCACCATTGTAACTATTCCACCATATCCTAGCCCCTTCTTGACTTGATCATGCGACGTTGGATTTCACCACCAACTAGTATGATCATCGAGAGAAGTTTTGTTTGCTTGGTTTTGATTCCTAGATTTTATTAGCGTATGTTGTTTCTTTTTGTTAGTTGGCCCTAGATTTTCAGCGTGTACTGTTATTCTCCAAAATTGAGCCTGTAGATGATAAATGTCTTCGTCGATCACGTAGGATGCAAGGGATGCCTCCAGAATGCTACTAACCCTTACCTCCTAACCCTCCAGAAGACAACTACCATGGAGAGGTAGAAAATCAATCTGACACTGGGAGCGTTGTTGCTCCTAAGTTAGACAATTCAGAAGTTTGGTTACGGTTGAGCATCCCAATCCTCGCACTACATATGTGTCAGTAACCCCTCTCGAACCACTTTTTCTTTGTTTAGACTCCCTTGGGAATGTCATAGACGAAGAGGTCCCACAGTTGCCTGAGAGAGATTTTACCGAAATATATATGGGATCCACAGAACCAACCTTTGGTGATGAGTATAGGACTCTTGTCCGTCCTACCACTGTAGTAGATACAAATCCCACACCTGATTGTTCTATATGGAGGACTTCATCAGGACATGATCTCTATGAGCATTTTGAATCCTTTCGACAACCCTTTAATCCTGATGACCCTCCTGTTGAAAGTGGGCCATCTAGTCAAACTATGAATCACCCCATCGATCAAGTCATTAACCCTACTGTTGCATCAGCATAAGTCTATCCTAATGCTAGACTCATCACCTCTACTCATTCCCAAGGCACTTTGATCCCTACCCCCGCTTTTACGAACTTTCACTCTACAGCTCCGCATGTTTCGTACTATCCTGTTGGGACATCTTTTCACCCGAGAATGCAGACCCTTGCCAACCAAATACAACTAACCAGAGGCCAACCACCATCTAGCGAACCTGTCCCTCCTAGAATACCACCATCCTATGGCAGGCCTACCCCTCTCGGGGGACAACCCCCTTTTCATGTTCTTCCTAGAGGTCAACCTCCCTTTGCCAATCATACCCCAGTCGTTAATCCACCGCTAGAAGGGGGGCGACCTTCATCTACTGGAAACCCTTCACAATCCTAGGTAGTATCTTCCGGAGGCACATTTATCCAACCCCATGTTGGGGGGCACTTATATCATAACCCACAAGGAGGAGTATCAAATCTTGTTCATTCCGGATCGTCTTATGGACAACCTTATTTGGGCGGCATCCCAAACACCACCTGGAGTCCTCAAGGATAACAACTTTATCCTCCCCATGGGTCTAATGTGTATCTACCTCCGAGATGTACTCCTTACCCTCCTCAAGGGTACAATGTTCATCCTCTTTCTGGGAAAATGAATCACCCAGCTTATAATGCTCATAACCCATCGGGTTATGCAAATGTTTCTCAGCCATCATCGAATCATGTTTATCTTGGTCAGCAACAACCGTATGTAGGAGGACCTACTAGTTACAACTATCCACCTAACCCAGTTTATGGTCCTACTGGTGTTCCTATGCCACACCAGTATCATCCGCAAATTAACCGACAACTACCTTTCCTTGTGACTCTGGATCTCCCAGACTTGTCTCGGTTAACTAATGATCCTATTTTTCATTCACCGATTTGGCCAGTTATTCCAGCTAAGCTTCCTTCTGATATTCCGAAATTTGACGGAAAATCTGGCGAAGATCCAAACAACCATGTGATGACTTTCCATTTGTGGTGTTCATCAAACTCCCTCATGGATGATTCTATATGTTTGCGTCTTTTCCAGCGAACACTTACTGGCTCTGCAGCAAAGTGGTATATTGAACTACCACATGCTTCTTTTCATGATTTCAACTCCCTTGCCATGTCTTTCCTCACGCACTTTCAACTACCTATTCGCTATGAGACGGGTACTGAAATCTTGACCTCCCTTCGTCAAACTGACTCCGTGCATATCTCTAACCATATTCATGAGTGGAGACAACGACAAAGGATGATCAAGGTAATCATTCCTGACATATTATTGGCAGAATGGTTTACTAAATCACTTTTACCCCCGATCGATTGCGATGTCCCTATGGGTGGCGCGGTCACCGAGGAAGAAACCATTGCTCGGGCTCAGTACTTAGATTTGGTTTATTCACAATCTGGTACTTTGTATGATTTGATTCCAAATGTTTCTCGAGCTAATACTGATCCATCCAAGCCGTCATCCTCATCTCATGCAGACGATGTTATCGGTTCCGTCAAAACTCAATCTACTTCCCAATCGACCACACTCTCCTCTACCTCCCCCCAAACTCAGATCTCTCAGGTGAATGCAATTCCATATGCCCCTTCACAACAATCCGGAGGTAAGAAGAAGACAAAAAATAAATAAATAAATACTAATAACAATGAACAACCAAAAAATCAAGCTCAAACACCTGCTACTGAAAAGAAGCCACAACGGAAACTAAAATTCCCATGTATCATTTGTGATGACGATCACTAAACTTGAGACTATCCACATCGTAATGAAGTGGCCAAATGTTTCCAGGGAAATTCACAACCCGCTGTGCTTACTCAGCCTTTTCCACAGCAAAAATCCATGGTTGCTCAAACCCCCTCTCCTGGGGGCAGTTCTACCCATCCTCATGATGAGGCCTCGACAAGTGCACATATTTATATGTTTAATGGGATTAATTTGAACACTCTCTCTAAGACATACGACACACCAGGTAACCTTGACAAAGGAAAAGTCACTAACGGCACTGGTACTTTACCAGATCCATCACCTTCCTCCATTAGTCCTCCATCGATTAATCCTCCGTCTAGACCACTTCAGATTAAGAAACCTACGTTTGACTCTATCTTACGCCCTCCTAAGAGCACTATCCACAAATCTACCTTTAATCCTAGTTCACGTGTCGCCCAGAACTACAACATTGTTGAAGATTTGACTCAAGCACCATGTGCTATGTCTGCATTAGAAGTTCTACAGCATTGCCCCAGTCAACGTAGAATGCTCTTGGCCGCTATTGGCATTGTTGATCCTAAGTTGTCCAACCATATCATGTTTAACCTGGATAATTATGCATCTCGAGTCTCCCACCAACTTGCTTTCCAAGTTTATGTTGTTGTTCACAATCAACAAATCCACCGAACTATTATGGATGACGGAGCCTCAACTTGTGTCATTTCTTTAGCGTGTTGGAAAGATTTAAAATCACCCACACTTAAAAAATCCCCAACGATGTTACGCGCCTTCGATGGGCGAGGTTTTCATCCCCATGGGATTTTACAGTCCCTGCCCATCCAATTAGGTGGCAAAGCTGTCACTGTTGATGTCGAGGTGGTCGATGCTCCCCTCGATTACAACTTGTTACTTGGAAGAAGTTGGTTTTATGCTATGACTGGCGTTACCTCATCGGTCTTTCAATGTGTACAATTTCCTCATCAGGGAAAAATTGTCATTGTTGATCAGTTAGATTTTTGCACAACCGATGCTCGTGCTCCCGCTACCAACAACAATCCTTTCTTGGGAGACCACAAGATCACGTATGAAAGCGTTGGTGTTGGCTTACTGAAAGATTCTAGCCTCATGGGTACCTTCCCTACACCACTTCCAACGACTACACATCATATTGCCACCATCAATATGATTTCGACCGCGGCTTATCAATCTTTGGAATCATCTAACCCTTGGATTGTACCTAGTCCTTTGAAATTCGATGCACTAGGTGACACAGTGCCACTTAGTTCAGTTGAAACCTCATACGTTTCTACCCAATCCGCTTCTCCCTTGTCGAATGACCAACATCTATTGGAACCCGACAGTTCCTCAATTTCATCACGGTTAAGTTCCTTGTCGTCTGTGATTGACTACATTTCCCCAATTTTTCCCTAGGATGAATCTATTATGGAAATGTTGAGAATTGACGAGCTACCTCGGGATGATAACCATCACCGATCCTCTTTTCTTCCCCCTCATGAAGATATTCGGGTAGATATACAGTCTATCTTCCCTCCTGATGTCGATTTTCCATCATCTCCCATGCCTTCAACTTCCGATGATTTGGATATGGTCGATAACATGGTGATCTCTTCGGTGGGGCTATTGGAGCCTGATCTCCTTACCCCTGTCACGACCCTCGACATGTGTTACTTCCAAAGTGATTTTCTTCCATCCAGTGAAGATCTCTTGGAAGCCATGACCGAGTTTTGTCCCTTGACATGGTATCCTTCCAGAGTGTTATTCTCTTGGAAGCCATGATCAAGGAGAGTCTACGAGCATAGTTTTTCTCTCTGTGGCAAGATCCTTAAAAAATGAAATAGAGGGCACGAGCATAGTTTCTTTTCTCTATAGCAAGCTCGTTAAAAAATGAAACAAAGGCCTTGAGCACAGTTTTCCTCACTATAACAAGCTCGTTAAAAAATGAAACAATAATCTGGGGATTGCACCCATAGCCCTGAGCATAGTTATTTTTCTATGTCAAGCTCATTAAAAAATGAAACAGACACCTCTCTTGAACCTTCATTTAATCCCCTCTTATCCTCTTTCTCCCTCTACTAGATAAATTGGTGACAACCTCAACGTTTGTGAATGAATTGAAGCTTGGAGGGCATGTCTCCAGCCTTTAATGATCATTCTGGAGTTAATCCCCCAGCTTTCAAGTTGGGGGCATACCAAGCTTAGTCTTTGTTCTTTCTCGTGCTTGTAAATACATGAGAATGCAATCGGGTAAACTTTTATCTCTTTTTCAAACCCGCATGGATATACTAAAAAGGAACCCCTTCGAGTTGTCTTTAAGCTATTTTCAAACTCTCTAAAAATGAAAAGATTATCGAGTGATCTTGCTTCCTTTCCCACTTGTTAAAAGGTTTGAAAGGGTGTCTTTCAAGTGATAATTTATCTCTTTTTCGGCCTTGCGAGACTAACATTACGAAAAAGGACAACATTGGACTCATCTTTAAGTTGTTTTCAGAATCTCTAAATATGAAAAACCACCGAGTTTACCTTCTTTGGACTCGTTAAACAATCATACATTGAAGGGCCCATACGGGACTGAACCCTTACTTCTTCCAGTTCGCTAAACAAAGGAAGAGGGACTTACCAAAGGTGAGTCGTATCGAGCATGTGTTACCCTCCTCGAGCTTGTTAAATTAAAAAGAGGTACTCGTCTATCTGGATGGGGGAAAAATTGAAAGAAGCAAGCCAAGCAATTTTTGAGAACACTACCAGTAACTCTTACGGTCGCCCTTGAACACGGTACTTTGTCTTTGAACACATTTTAATCCACTAAACCTATGCATTGAGCCAATCCTCTGAGTTTCTTTTACTCCTTTGGGTCACCTAACGAAAGTCACAACATCCACTGCATCATCAAGTGTTGGTCCATGTCATGTTTTTACTGTCGTGCCTTAGTGTTCAATGGAAGTATTTGCCTCGAGAGTCAACCATCACAAATATCTTGTTTCAATACCTGTGTCAGTCCATGTTCATTTGATCTACCAATTACATCTCTGTGTCAATTTCGTGTCATTGATGGGGGATACATCAAGGCCCTCCTTCGACGAGTCTATTCCTGTCGACTTCAACACATTATCCAGGAGCTAGACTTAGAAACCAGTTAGTACCTTGGGACCTGCATGCCTCAATGGTAGGCCTCCTCACATCCGACAGTGGGTTTACATCATTGACCCCTGATCGGATGATTCCACGGATGTTCGAATTCAGCTCATTCATTCACATTTTTCAGTATGTACTAGACTACCTTGGGAATCATTGACATCAATGGTGATCTCCCTCGCGCTTGTTAACTATTTACATCATTGACCGGTAATCAAGTGGTTTCTGCCATGTTCGACATCAGGACATCTATTCACATGGTTAGATTCGTACTACATTGAGATCAATAAGAAGGCCCTAGGTTGAGTCATCACTCTTATATGTACTTTTCTCAGGTTACAAAGGAGTTCTCTTGAACTATGACACATATATTGTTACATAGATCCACTTTGTATTGGTCGTGGCTATGTCTTGTCATTTCATAGATCCACTGTGTATTCTTTGTGGCTACGATCAGTTCAGGTCATAGGAGCATAGATCCGCATTGTATCTGCAGTGGCTATACCATTTTGTCAATATAATTATGGATCCGCAGTGTATTGTATGGCGGCCATACCTAAAAAGTCTTTATCACTCAAGCATAGGTATGCATGCCTTGGGTTTGAAACATGTCATAATATTTGTTTGATGGTTGTGTGCATCTTTTTCTAGTTTCTCTGCATCCATACCCTTGCTAAAAAAAGTCTACAAAGTACTTAAGTCATCATTGTCTTCTAACTTCATACTTTGAGGGGCAATCTGTTACACCTCAAAATTACTCACTTCGATAGTGTCGCAAGTGTCGTCATTACGAGTGTTGTAAGTGTCGCATCTTGTCCGCAAATGTCACATCTTGACTATAAGTGTTGTAAGTGTCAAAAACATCATACTACCATCTTGCCTATGTCGTGCCTCTAACGACATCATGAAGAAACTTAAGACGCCTCAAAGGATAGTTTGGAAGAAGAGAAATCACTTGACGGGAGGTACAAGCCTTTTGCCATTGGAAAAAACACTCAAAAAATTAATTTTGGAGAGGAGCACTCCCCTACCCACTGTCAAGGCTTTTATATTTTTCCCAACATCAATCCCTCTATGCCTTCAACACTTCTTCCCATAGAACGAGGGACAACCCCTCCTTGGATCAATACACCCTAAAATCCCAAGATATAAGGAAATGGAGGGGAATAATGATGCAATTGGTAAGTATGGTAGGGAACGATCTGATGACTCATTAAGGGAGTTCCTAGTAGAAAACCTGTCCCTAAGGAAGACCACTTACTACGGTAAAATGTCAACCACCAAGGTCAAGCAGGAAAAAAGGCATAATGTCCAAGAATATATCATGAAATATAGAGCAATATATGATACAACATACTTAATTGGATTAAATATTGAAATGATGATGACCATAATATTGACTTGTACCTCATGGAGTAAGGCCCACTACCTTTCAGAAGCCAGCTGATTTGGTGGATGCCATCTAGAAATATGTGACCATCTGTGGTGGTGAGAGGGGTTTCCATCTATGAAAAAGGGTATTGATGGTCATGTAGTCTCTCGACACTCCATATCTACAACCTAAGGGCCTCAAGACATAATCTCCTTAGTTATCCACAAAATGGGGATAACATCTGGCTCCTACTTGGGGACATGTGCTTACTGTAGACTGCATGAGAACTGCAGCATCTCCTGATAGACATTTTCTTGCAAGGAAACATCAAACTGTAAAGTACAGGATGGCCTACTCATCCTTGTTCTCATATGATCATAATCAAAACCAAGTAAGCCAAAAAAAAAAATGACATTTTTTCAAAAATTTCTAAACTAAGCGTGAAATCAATATGCAAGTAGAGAAAAATGAAAATGAAATGCATATAAACTAATATGAACAATCAAGATGAAAATGTAGGAAATCAAAATGACTTACCTACTTACCTGGGGCCTTGGGGCCCTGAATATCACATTTTGTATGATGTCAGGTGAATTCATACAACCAGTGCAACCATTTGATCATCTCATCAAAGTATCTCCCCCTGTGCTTAATCATATATACAACAAACATAAGTTAAGCACATAATAATCATGAGTATAAACACACATATAATCGATCATGAAATAAAACTCATGAATATGGGTGGGAGGGAGGAAATCATGCTAGAAAAAGAAACCATGAGTCTGATCATTGTGCCTGAAAGTGTAGCCCCAAGACTGGTCAATCCATCTCTGAAGGGGGCTACTATATGTAGATGAATACTCATCTTCATCCACGCATAAAGACTCAATGCTTGTCGAGGATTGATAGGAGATGAGAGATTGGAATAATGTTACATGGTCTCCTCGAGAATAGGGTAAGAGGTAAGGAGCAGTCTCAGGTGTAGAAAAACACCGCCTCTTCCCCTAGAAATCTTGATGAAAATCTCCAAGATGAAAATACTTTGTTTTGAAGGATGAATATCTGATTTCTCTGCAATGGCCATGTCCTCGTAATCCTCAAAATATGAGCACAATTGCAGAGAATCCTCATAAATCAAATATGCATCCTTAAAAGGGTATGTATTAAAGGATGAATGGAGATGATGTTGTGATAAGTCATCCTCAAAAGGGATGAAAAAATATGTAACCATGTCATCACTAGGCTTCCAAATATATGAATCATACATGCAGGGAGGCTAGTCTTCTAAAGATGACATTTCAACCCCCTCTGCCTGAGAGCCACCTTCAATGTCATAAATGGGATCTCTATCAATAATGAAGCAACCCATATTCCATCTACGTCTCCCAACCTGTATGAAATCATCAATGTGTTTGTCAAATGTGTCTGAGGGTTGTTCCATGAATTCATCTGCATCATAGGATTTCATCACTTCCTCACAAGACTGGATAACTTCATTTTATTCAAAAGGGAAACCAGATAACAAAGTCTTGTTCAGGCCTTCCACAAGAGAAACTTCATCGAGATCCTTTTGGCATTTTTCTTTATCTCCTTAGTCATGGAACAAGGCATCATCAAAGTTCTCAAAAGGATTATAACTCATCATGTTCTCTTCTTGATGTGTAGGAGGAGCAGAGGTCTGGATGTCCTCATCAAGTGGAAGAGAAAATACTTCATCTTCATTATATGTCTCATCCATATCTTCTTCAAGCTTTTCTTCATCTATATTCTCATCATCGATCGAAAAACCTTCTCAGCAAAGAGTATGTTTGAGCTCTTTGAAAGCATCTTCCAAACTTTGAGTAGCTGGCCGATATTTCGTGTGAAATTCTTCATTGATATTTGTAGAAGAAGGGATACTCTTTGGATCACATGAGTGTGAAAACCAATCCTTTTGACTTGATTCCAGCGAATACACAAAAATTTTCATTAGTTCATCTTCACATAGCATATTTAAGCTCGAAGCATACTTCATATAATTCAAAACATGGGTGACTGCTAGAGTTGGATCACCGTAAAATTTGGGGCACCTTGCCCTCCACTCCTGGGAGCAATGATTTGGATATCTAGGAATATCCTAAACATCAAAGGAGGGATAAACCTTATGGAATGCCCATGGTAAGTCTCATGAGGCCATGGTTCCATTACTTAGGGTAATTCCTTAATGGATTCGCCAGATGAGATCAAGGCTCACCAAATTATGGAAAAGGACACAGGAAAAGTGGGTTATGGGAAGGTGGAGTCGCAAGATGAGCTTTAAAATGAGCTCATCAAGAAGGGTGGAAAGGGAACGTCCCTTGGGTGGAGTCACCAGGCAAGCTAAGGGAAAGGCTTTGGGATAGCTTGCCAAAGTGTCGTTATGGTATGAAGAAGATTCAAAATCTTCCCTGGCAACAGCGCCAAAATGTTATAGCGTAAGTTGTAGGTTGGGAAAATCTCAACCCAACCACAAAGCAAGATCTACAACTTGGGAATCCTACACCCAATGTCACCTCGATGTAGGTCCTGCACTTAAAGGGTGAATAGGTCACTCTAGGGAGGCGAACTCGGTGACCCTAGGGGGAATGAGATGGATATGGATAGAGATGGAAGTGAATCCCCTAGAGGTCAAGTCTAAGTGGAGTGAAATTTGGGAAGAGATGCCTTATAAGTCAAATGATTATTTCCCCAAAGGTATAGTAATCCTCTGGATGATTGTACTTGTCCGAGACACAAGAAAATCCAACTTGCAATGATATATGTTAGTATGAATCAACAAGTTAAGCTTGTTGTCCCTAATTTGCAGCAATATATAATAGTATATCCATAAATAAATCATCTAAATCAGCATGCAAATATCTAAACTAGTTAAGCAAATCAACATCAAGATTAGCAATGAATATAGGCTGAAAAATGAGACTTTGAAGTTGAATAAAGCAAGTTGTTATAACATGTATTTTATGCAGAAAATTGCAGCCTTATGGATGTAGCATTCATTCATGTTTATCAGCAAATTACACCATCAAAAGATGCCAACAAGTAGCCGAAAATGTGTGCCTTAGTTAGTAGAGTTAGTATGCAAAATTTAGGAGCTAGTCTAAGGTTAGTTTAGGAGTTATGGTTAGTAGTTTAACTATGTTAGATCAGCCCTAATGGTTGTAGGTTAGGGTTTGTAAAATCAAGTAAAGTATTGGGAGAGAGGGTATGCCCTAGTAGGGGAAGACTCCTCTCAATGAGGAAAACCAACTCCAAGCAAGAGACCTTTCAAAAGATAGAAATGCATGTTTCCCAAGGCAATGATTTTATATCTCCAATGCAAAAAATATATGACTAATGCATTTATTATTGGGTTAACGGATTCAAATAAATAAAAATCTAGAGAAGCTACCTCCTTGGGGGTGTAAGCCCTTTTACTTCCCAAGGCAAGTTTCTCTAACTAGGGTTTAAGTTAAGAAGGTGTATGCCCTTATACTTCTCTTAGCAAACCTGTGTTCAACCAATAACATGAAGCATAAAATGATGAAGACTATGGTGGGGGTTTATGCCCTTATACTTCCCACCTGGCTCCTAGCACAATGACCTTGACTTGAAACAAATGATAGCATGAGAGTAAAAACCATACCAATTCAAGGGAAAATTCCAAGATAATCCACCACAATAGCAAGAGATAAGCCTTCCAAGGCTAGCGCATCACTTCCATCAACTACAACATCAAGAGATAACCATAAACAAGAGCTAAGAGAGACAAGTTTTCCAAAGACAATGAAAATTTCAGACCAATACTTCTCACAATAAGGGAGAGTTATGTCAAAATGAGATCTTATGATCTCTTATTTATACAAAATGTCACCAAGGTGACTTGTCCATAAATTAAGGGTTAAACCACGGGACTAGGGGCCAACAACCCTAATCTTGCCCCCTTTAACAAAGTAATATTAAACAATTCATTTAAAGTTTCACTTTTGCACAAATAAACCATAATTTTACATGGATGTCTCCCCTTTAGGGGACGTTTTGCCACTTAAAAGAAATCATTGGTGTTGGAGAAGAATGGGTAGGCCTCCAAAGGCCACATGTCAAGCATCTAGACAATCTCCTCATGATGAGGACCTTCTTCTCCTCAAAACGTCCATGTTTCAATGAGTGGCACCTCACCACCAAGCCCTAACACCCTAGGTGACGTCATGCCTCTAGGAGTGACGTTTTGCCTCTCCTAGGAAAAATGTTTGGCATGTGGGGGCTAGGCTATGTCGTCCAAGTCATCTTCAAGGCATTCCATGTCTGATCTTTCTCATCCGGTATGCGGGCCCTTGGTATCCAACATGTGGTCTTGTATCCCCATGGAAGCCTAAGCTAGGCTTGTTCTTCCAAAACTATCCACCAGCTAGCTCCTGCAACGACAAACAAGCACGCCCTCCAAGGATCTCAAGTCATAACATCATGATAAATGAATCCAATCAATAAATGATCCAACTAAGCATGTGCATCAAAGATCACTATATCAAACAATTAATTGCTCAAAGACATTATGTGACTTGTGAGCTTGAATATGGGAGGGTTGATGAGGTGTCCTATTGGGTAGATATTCCCTAGGAAAAACAGAGTTTCCAAGAGATCCCTCTCTATGCCATGTAAAGTGGATGAAGTGCTTGGGTTCAAGACTTAATGGGCATAGGGCTCATGACATACAAGGGGTCGTAGTGTCTCATTCATGGGTGCCTTTGTAGAGAGTGTGTGGTACATTCATCTGCAATGCACTTTTTCCAAGCCCATTAATTGCCATTCTTTTATACTTTCATGATTTTAAGGAGAGGTTGAAGGTCACTGCCCTGGCATGGTCACCAGATAATGGCAATGTCACCCACAAACACCTAGTGGAAATGAAATGGTTGGCTCATGATGAGACCCCCTTTCTCTCATCCATGCAACTAAGATCCATTACCCTGGTTTGGTGACCAGATGATGGAAATGTCATATCACTAGATATTCATGGATGTGATAGGTTGGCTCGTGATGAGACCTCCCATCCTTGAACTAACCTTTTACGCATTCTTTATTATATTGTGGATCTCCTTTACTCAAGGATAAGTGTTTCACTGCTTTCTGGGGTGATCCCTGGGCGAAGCATCTAGAAGGTCCATACAAGGCTTTTATCATTTTCCCAACATCAATCCCTCTAGGCCTTCAGCCCCTTCTTCCCATAGAATGAGAAACAACCCCTCCTTGGGTCAATACACCCTAAAATCCCAAGAGATAAGGAAATGGAGGGGAATAATGATGGAATTGGTAAGTATGGTTGAGAATGGTACGATGGCTCATTAAGGGAGTTCCTAGTAGCAATCCCATCCCTAAGGAAGACCACATACTAGGGAAAAATGTCAACCACCATGATGAAGCAGGGAAAGAGGAATAATTTCCAAGCATATATCATGAAATCTAGAGAAATCTAAGATACAACATACTTAATTGGATTAAATATTGAAATGATGCTCACCATAATACTAACTCGTACCTCATGGAGCAAGGCCCACTGCCTTTCGGAAGCCAGCTGATGTGGTGGATGCCATCTGGAAATCTATGACCATATGTGGTGGTGAGAGGGGTTTCCATCTATGCAAAAGGGTATGGTTGGTCATGTAGTCTCTTGTCACTCCATATCTACAACCTGAGGGCCTTGAGACATACTTTCCTTAGTTATCCAGAAAATGGGGATAACATATGTCTCCTAATTGGGGACATGCGTTCGTCATAGAGTGCATGAGAACCGCAGCATCTCCTGGTAGACCTTTGCCTGCAAGGAAACATCAAACTATCAAGTGCAGGATTGCCTACTCATCCTTGTTCTCATATGATCGTAATCAAAACCAACTAAGCCAGAAAAATAAAATTTGAGATTTTTTTCAAACATTTCTAAACTAAGCGTGAAATCAATATTCAAGTAGAGCAAAATAAAAATGAAATGCATCTAAACTAATATGAGAAATCAATATGCAAATGCAGGAAATCAAAATGAATTACCTACTTACCTGGGGCCTTAGGGCCCTAAAGATCACATGTTGTATGATGTCAGGTGAAGTCATACAACCAGTTCAACCATTTGATCATCTCATCAAAGTATCTCCCCCTGCGCTTAATCATATAATATGTTGGAACACATACAATTCTGAACTTTTGAGCCTTATATATTTCACCTCATGAAAATATAATTCTACCCAAAGAAAACGGAAAATTGGTAAATGACATTTTAATTTTAAATCAAATTCATTTGTTGGTTGGTAAATAATAATGTGTGCACGATATCCGTCATTGATGAGTTTTTCCTTTTGATCGAATGATCCTAATACTTTCGGAGTTTTGAGCTGCCTGAACTTTAAAGAGGTAAATCTCTAATGGTCACTTTGGAGCTCCGTGCTTCGGATGTTTCAATAAGTCTTAACAACAAAAGCCCCGAAACTCTGAAACCTGAAGGTGTCTTCTCACAACTTTTCCTAAACCTTTTTAAAGGAAAAAGTCGTAGGACACGTGTACCATTCGAGTCTTTCCTGAGTTGACACGTGGCACCTGTTTTTGACATTTTCATTGGAGGATTCACACAATGCCAAGTAACATGTGGCACCTCCCTTTCCTTGACACGTCACTACGGGAGATGATCCTACAGGATTTTAACAAAGAATGAATTCATGAATCACTGAAATATGAAAATGTCGAAGTATTAAACATTAAATAATTAATCTAATCATGATCAAAAGGTAATTAATGAATTCGTAGTTCAGGTTTTGGGCGTTTCCCTTGAATGGTATTATAAAATCTCTGAAGTTCGAACTTCCGAAGTACTTCAAGTTAAAAGTAATTAATTCATAATTAAAATCAATTACCAGATAATTAATTGTTTCGCATTTTGGGTTTCGGGAAGTTCCTCTCGAGATACATTAAAAGTCCCCAAACTCCGAACTCCTGAAACACTTGAAGTTAACGCACCATCTTAAACATGATTAATTAAAGTTTTACAAGCAATTATTCAGAGATTAATCTTTTCGCGGATTTGGGATTTGGGAGCTTCCCACTCTGTCACATCGAAAACTCACGAACGTGAACCGTCGAATTATTGATGGAATTTATGACTAGTTAACGATAATGATTCAAACTTGGATTGCGGATCACCGAGTAAACTTTCCCATCAAACGTTAATAAATTTTTCATTAGTGAAGCTATACGACAAGCGATGAATCTGTTTTGAATAAAAGCACTTCGATTCGAACTCATTTTCACCTTCGGCAATTAATAATCTTTATATGTTTGAAAGACTCACGGATTTTCTCTGCAACAGGTAATTTCACTCTGTCTCGTTAGAAGTTATGGTACCATGGATAATGATGAAAAATCCTGATGTGGCGGGCAAGGATTCAAACCCAAATGCGGACGTTCTGTCAGACACAACGCCGTGAGCCACAGACACTGTTAAACTTGGGCGTAGGTGTTCAAGATTCTAGAACGTGAAATCATCAACTGTCCAGAGGACTCTGTCGAGGAAGAGGATGACACTTATATGGCTAAACTAAGACATATAGCGCAGTCGGAGCTACACAAAATAGTGGCACGAACGAGGCTCATGCCTTATAATGACATTATAAGTTAGGACTTGGAGCACATTGACGTCTAGACCAGGAGCATCGTCAACCATTAGAAGTTCGTTGTCGGATCTTTCCGACCAAAACATATGCAAGTAATGTATAAACTCTCCCCTAATCCTAGATATACATTCAATGTTGCATCATTCTGAAGTTCGAGCAAAAGGAGTGTGTCCATTACGCCAGGAACTGTCCCGATATAATCAAGTCTTAGTGGGGGCACCCAAAGAGATTCAGATCCCATGCTCATGGTATATATACCACAATGTCTTTCGACTCTCGTATGGTGTATGTAGCCATGATGCTATGTCAATTTTTCAGGAAGAGCCCTACGCACTTCTCGGTGGAATGGGTATCCATCATGTATGAGGTAGCAGAGGGTTTCACTTTCAATTGGGCCAAAATGTTGTCCGATAACTTGGCCAAAGAGATTGTCGAATATAAAACAATGAAGTCAAAAGGACAGCCTGCCCCCTTTTATATATCGGCATATATCATGGATGCCACTTATTTCATGACACCTTTTCCATTGATGAATTGGAGCTGGACCTCGGCCAGTGTCGAGCCCATTCATTTCTACCATTCCAAGCCAAGGATTTATTTTATGAAATATGTCACAATGTTGTGGTTCCTGTTCATATAGCCCTGTATGGTCACCCACCTCCTCAAATTGTAGACAAGATTATGGGAAACTTGTTTAAGCTAGCATATTGGTTTATTGATGAGAACTTATCCTACATCAAGGTTTTCGGGTGCTCAGTTCCTCCCCATGCTCTCCCACGATTCTTACCAGACCGGATGGTATGCAGATAAGTGGCCTACCAGACAATAACAAGGGGCATGAGCAAAGAGCTGAAGGCAGCACAAAAAAAGGTATGGCTGACTTTCCCTATTCAAGTTGAAATGTTTTCAGTACTAGATTTATGTCACTCCAAAATGGAGGTTGCGGCTCTAGAAGATGTCAAATTGGTTGACATCGAGTTCAAAAGAAACGATCCACGTAAGATTATGGAAAACCACCTAGCCCAGTTCAACATGAAATGGTATATCCACGAAAACTCCTTGTATGACAAAATATTCAGGGGAGTTAAATCTTATGAGGAGGTACGGGATAGATTCCAAACCTTGCCCCCGGATCAACAAGTTGGTTTTATCAGTTTTCAAAAGCACAGGTGGAATAGCATACTGAAGGTTCTACAAGGAGAGAAAATTGCCACTCCCCCTTCTCAGGAATCCAGGTCTACAAGTTTTGAAGTAAGTCACTCTAGTAAATGTAAATTTGAGGAAACCCTGAAAAGCTCGGAGGTATTGACGCAGAAATTAGAAGCATCATTTTCAAGCCAGCTAAGCCCCCAGGAAAAATCTCAACTCGAAGCTCAACTAAAGTAGGGACAAAATGTGCCTCCTTCGTCACCAACTACCCCTGTTGGCACCACAAATACTATAGAACAGTAGCAGTCTACAAATATTGGTACTCCCATTACATCATTGACACCTCTGCAATCCAGCTTCGGAAATCCTAATTCCGAAAAAAAAATTGTAGATGATCTTACCCCCATCTCGCTCGAAGATATACCTCCTTCGGATTTCTTCTTTAGTAGAAAACAGAAGGCCATCGTGAAAAGGGAATCACACCAGAAACATGGAGTGATAACTAAAAGGCAGAGAATGGTGTATGATAGGAATAATCGAGATGATCCACAATTCGCGAAAGAAGTTGTATGTTCATTAGGTGCTTTTTCCACTGCCAATCAATGGTCTATGGACAATTTGGTCGAACAACTGCGATAGAAGTGCCTATTGGTAGAGCACTTGCAAAGTCAAATACATGCCATGGAGCAGACTTTCTGGAATAGGATGAGTCAATACTTTGAGCAAATCAGAGCTCATGATTGGAAACAAATGCAATTGCTTCAGGCCAACCTTGAGGAGCTCCATCAGAGTTCACAAACCAACTGAGGATTGGTCACTCAACGCGATGAATTGATAAAAAAATTATAAGCTAGGTTGGACCTAACCAAAGGTACCTCGATAGATATCTCAGCCTTCCAAACTGAAGCGCTGGAAATAAATGAGAGGTTGGAAATTGCCCAACAAGACCGTTTTCTGAAGGTAGATGCCATCCAAAAGTGCTACCGGGCAGTAGACCTTTCTCTGAAGGAAATCTATGTCAAGGAAAGAGAAGCTCATTTAGACCAAGCTATATATCAAGAAGCTATCATATTGGTGCATAAAGATAATGTCCCTGGTTTTCCTCTACTCTCTCCTTCTAAACAATTACAAGGTGATGTGTCCCTAAAGGTCTGGGAAACAAATTTGGCAGAGAGCAAAAGATTAGCCAGGGAAGTAAAAGACGTTTGTCTGGAAGCGTTGTCACCATTAGACAATAAGATAATTGATTTTGAGGGAAGTAATATCTCAGAAGCCAGAGGGCAAATTGATATTGAAATGAACCAACAGAATTCCAGGAAGAGAAAAGAAGAAACTATAATAGCCATTCAGGAAATGAGCCAAATTGATCTTCTTAAGATAAATAAATGGCTAGTGAGTCCAAGCTCACTATTCCAAGCCACATCTCACAAAGTAAAAAGGATCCAAGAAAAGTTGCCTCAAGTAGAAATAAAATTATTCACTTTTGAGGTAAATGAAACAATTGATCCCTCAAGGTTCATGTTGAAATTATTGGATAGATGCAACCAATGTATTGAACATGGAAAATCAAGCATAGCTGGAAGCAAATAAGAAAACACGCACAATGCCCTTTCTATTTATCTTCCCTACCTTTCACCTTCCTACAACCATTTAAATCTCCATTTATCCATCATTATACACTTGTTCCATTGCCATTCTTCCCACAAATTGTTACTTTTTCTTATACCCGTTATACATTCCCTGATGAGCCATGCAATGCTACTCATTTGATTATCTTTCCTCCCTGATCTCAATTGTGATTCATTGCATTGCGAAACATATTTGGAGGGACATATGGAAACAAAACTAAAATGGTCAGGACAGCATGCCGAATTATTAAGGAGGTCGTATGACAGTCGTGTCCAGCCTAAAGGACTAAGGAAAAGAGGTGGTTTTGCCAAGCGGATGCAAAGACAAAAGAAAACACCAGCGGAGCTCATCGTATTTTACACATTGTTGTCTTATTCAGATATATGCTATTTTAATAAAATATTGTAAGAAGTCCAACCGTTTTAGGTTGTGACAGTTTTTGTATAAGTACATAGATTCAAGATCTATTTAGGGTTGCTTCTTGCTTGATGTAATAGAGAAAACTCTCATTTTTTAGTATTAATACAAGTGCAGATAGAGATTCTAATTTTCGTTTAGTTTGAGTTATGTGTTTCCTCTGTATTTTCATTCCCCTGCATTTCTTTATATAATTCCTTGAAAAGTGATTGATTGCAATTTAGTATTACAACTACTGTGATCATATTATATCATCAATTCATTAGGTAAGCAGTTTTTCCTATGTTTTTATTGTAAGTAAAACAAGACCTGCAAGTTGCATGAATTACTACATTTCATATCTTGTTCAAGGGTGTGCTCTCTACTTTTCCCCCACTGCAAACAAGGTGGGACTCTTCTGCAATTGAAACCTAGATTTGTTTAATAGTTTTTGTAACTTTCCTCCACATCATTCGATATTATAATTGTGACTCAGACAACGGAATATGACCTATGTATTGTCCTATTATTAATTTCATTTAAGGATCATTTCTTATATAACTAAAGGTAGAAAAGGCACTCTTTTAAAATAATCTCTTTAAATACTCTTGATGTCTGACATTACTCTTTGAGCCTTAAGTTTAATCTCAGGAACTACATCTTTTTGGCGTCATTGCCATGGATGAAGAAACGAAATCATTTTCCCTGGGAAAACGACAAAGTAAATTTTGATCTTTGATGGTGAACAAAGATCGAATACATAATTAAGGAATTTTTTTTTATTTTTCACTTGGCGACTCCACCATCGACAAAACTGGCATTTAGTCGAAAGAACACCAGAAAAAATCCAGACGATAAGTAGACCACACCAGTGTCAGATTCTGAAAAGTTGTTGAAACCAAAGGGATATCTCAAATCGACTGATGCATCAGCAGGTAAAGTATATCAACCCAAAATTATGCAAGTTAATGATAAGGTTCGGACTAAAGAGCTAACCCTTAAACAAATTTTTAAACAAATTCATTCTGCAAAGGCATTGACTAGTGAACCTGAGGCTAAACTCGAAAATCCAGAGGTGATTGTCCCCGAGATAAAAGTTGAAATTGACTCAACACATAATTTTACCAACAAATAATCCCTTTCAATTCTCTCTTTCATTAACGATCTTGAAATCCTCTCCTTTCCCAAAGAAAAGGTTGTTGTTTCCCAAAACTATGAAGAGTATGTTTTATATTCATATTCATCTCCTATCACCTGTCACATATATACATCTAGTAAACCTGAGGAAACCAATCCAAGTTTCCCTTTTCCCCCATATCTAGATCTTCCATATCCTAGCTATCTTTTCCCCGAATTTCATTCGCCACAACCCGAAGTAGTCGAATAGTCTGCAGCTCAGTCCCTCGCAGTTTTTGAAAATCCCCTTTTTAACTCCTGAAGTCCGTCTCCTAGACTTTTGATGGTCGGTGTTGGAGGCATCGGAGGTGGAGGAGGTGGTCGAGCTGGCGGACAAGGTCATCCTCCTAGAATCTTTGCTAAGGTAGATTCTAGATATGCTCCCTTGGTCCTCCATGTTGTCCTTCATGATTTACCCAAAAATTACATGAGGAACCTCCCCAAATTCATGGGAGAAGGAGATTTAACCACAACCAAACACATAGCATTTTTTGATCAGTTTGTTGATATCCTCGGCATCGAACAGGAGGAAGTTTACTCAAGGTTTTTAGTACAAACCTTTGAAGGACAAGTGAGAATATGGTTTAGAGGACTCCCTGTAGGTTCCATACGATCATACAATGAACTAGAAAATGCCTTCCTAAGACAGTGGGGCGAGAAAAGGATCATATTTATTATTTAACCAAGTTTAAGGCTTTAAGAAAGAATACTTACGAATCAGTCCTTGAATTTACCCAAAGTTTCAATGAACTATATAACAAAATACTAGCCGAAGTCAAACCTTCCCAACCTGCTGCAAAGGTAACTTCTGCAGGAGCTTTTGATCCTGACTTCGCTCTACTTCTGAGAGAAAGAAGGTATACCACTCTAGCGGGAATTCAAGACGATGCCATAGAAATTGAATATAATATGATGGAATCCTGGAAATTAAAAACTAAGGTTGATATGGGAACCAAAGAACCTAAGTGTTTCAAAGAGCAGGCAGGACCCTCTGGATCAGGAAAGTCCGTCGAAGAAAAAATGGATGAGATGGCCGAGAT
This sequence comes from Picea engelmannii, assembly GCA_009831015.1. Classification (NCBI taxonomy): domain Eukaryota; kingdom Viridiplantae; phylum Streptophyta; class Pinopsida; order Pinales; family Pinaceae; genus Picea; species Picea engelmannii. Next base: position 119,400 of record ML787554.1, on the reverse strand, counting down.
TATTAAATATTTATCAAACAAAATATCCAGAATGGAATTAGATCAAGCCAAACCTAATCCATACACTAGGAATTAGTTCAGGAGAAATACTAACCCTAGGATATAGCAAAGACAAGTAAAAAATGAAGATCAAAAGATCCAAGCCCTGTTTAAAACTAAAAATTTTATGCAAAGGGATGAAATGCAAAATTATGAAGAGTTAGAAGAAGATATGAATAACTTTAGCGATGATGATCTGGAGCCACATTTAACCAAGCAGGATTATGAGAAGTCTTTAGACCTGGAATCCCTATTTAATAATGAGGAAAGCATCAACAATCTGGGAGATTCTACCTATCAAGGGCTCGTCGACTCAATAATGGTCGAACTCCAACAAAAGTATGATTTAAGGCCCAAAGAGAAAAATTCTACGAATGTTCCACCAAAAAATGTTTTGTCGCGAAGTAAAACAAATGAGGCAGCAGTTACTAAACCACCAACTGAAACACAAGTTGTCCGAACAAAGACAATTGAAATAAGAATAACGCAAACTAAGAAAATGAAAAATACAGAAGCAGAAATTCCAACCAGAGAAATTAAAAAAAAAAATGGAGGTTTCAGTTTAGAAAATGAACTTAATAAAATTAAAATCCCCATGCCTCTGGTTGAACTTGCAAAAAAACTGATTTATAAAAAGCAAATTGCTAAAGTGATAATTTTTTCTGCTATTGAATGTCATGCAGATGTTATTAATCTGTAGGATGAAAGATCTACGATCATGTTCGGTACACACATCAAAAACAATAAGGATTATGTTGATCCATTTTATATTACACTAATTGTGCATGACCATTTACTCCACAATTATATGTTAGATTCTGGGGCCTCTCATAATTTAATGCCTAAAATTATCATGGAGAAGTTGGGCCTCGAAATTACTAGAGCTTATCAAGACTTGTACTCGTTTGATTCTAGAAAAGTTAAGTGTCTAGGCATGATTAAATATTTGGTAGTAAATCTTGCTCAGATCCCTGTAAAAAGTATCTTTATGGATGTGGTCATTGTTGACGTCCCTGCCAAGTACGACATGCTTCTATCCAGGTCTTGGGGCGCCAAATTAGGAGGATCAGTTCAGCTGGACATGACTTACGCTACAATCCTGATTTTCGTTGGACAATCCACACGACTATACAGAGAAACTAGACTGGCGTATACTATAAGTGACCCCCAAAACCCCAATAATTACCCAGTCTATGTTGTTGATCAGGACTTAGGAAATTGTATATAATATATAGATGACGATTTCGAAGAATGTACAGAAGAAGAAAATAAAAAATTATAAATAACAAAGAAAAATGTAAATAGTAGAGAAGGAATGTGGAAAATGTTTTTCGATGGTGCCTCATCCTGCGAAGGAGGAGGAGCTGGAGTTTTATTCGTGGCACCAGGTGAAGAGTATGTTATTCCCTTCTCTTATAGGTTACAATGGGATATCGATTATATGAATAATGTCTGTGAATATGAAGCTCTAGTTTTAGGATTAGAAGTTGCAAGGAAGTTAAAGATCGAACATCTAATAGTTTATGGTGATGCAAAGCTTATTGTATAACAAGTGAAACAGCAGTATCAAGTTAATCACCCAAGGTTGACATCATACAGGAATTACGCCTGGGATATTATAGAGAATTTCTTCTCATCTTTTAACATACACTCTATTCCCAGAATGGAGAACCAACAAGGTGATTCCTTGGCCAAGGTTGTTGCGACCTTCATACCGCCCATTGTCTGAAGCTGAAGTATCACATCAAGATGAGACACAGACCTTCGATCTCGAACAACGTTCAACACTGGCAAGTGTTTTAGGATGAAAAACAAATCAAACGGTTTATAGAGATGGTTGATGAGTTTTATGAAACTCACATAGATTAGGAAAACCAAAATGATCTCGCTTGGGTTATGCGCGAAGGAGAGAACCCAGAAATATTCCAAGACAAGATCGCAAACCACTGTATGCTCGTGCTTAAGAACAATCAGATTCTCCGAGGCCTGATCCCCTTGGAAAGACTCTTTGACTAGGATGACATACCTTTAAAGTCCACCTTATGTCCTCAACCCGAAGAAGTTGAAGACTGTAATGTAGGAACTAACGAAGATCCAAAAATGGTCAAGATATCAAAGTACCTTCTGACCCAAATGAAAAGTAAGTATGTTGAGTTGCTTAGGAAGTACAAGGATGTTTTTGCTTGGTCTTATGATGATCTGAAAACTTATGATACCTCTGTTATTGAACACAAGATTCCTCTAAAACATGGTATTAAACCTTTCAGACAAAAACTTAGACAGATAAACCGTATTCTCCTTCCAGTGATAGAAAGGTAAGTCAAGAAACTTCTCGATGCGAAAATTATCGTTCCACTCAAGTATTATGAATGGGTAGCGAATTTAGTCCCCGTCAGAAAAAAAAAAATGGTAAAATAAGGCTCTATGTAGATTTTAGAAACTTAAATCGGTCCTCCCTCAAAGACAACTACCCACTCCTGAAAATGGATCATGTTCTAGAAAAGGTAGTTAGAGCTAATAGGATGTCCATGATTGTTGGTTTTTTCAGATACAATCAAATCGTTGTCCATGAAGACGACAGAGAAAAGACCACATTTACCACTCCATGGAGAATGTTTATGTACGATAAAATGCCATTTGGTTTGATGAATGTAGGTGCTAATTTCCAGAGAGAGATGGACATCACGTTCGTCGGCGAGAAAGACAAATTCGATGTTATTTATCTTGATGATTTGACAGTTTTTTCTAACTCTGATGCAGAACATATGCTACACCTCAGGCAGACGCTACACCTCAGGCAGACCTTCAAAAAATGTTGAAAGTTTGGTTTGTCTCTTAATCCCAAGAAATCACATTTCGCTATGCAGGAAGGTAAACTATTGGGTCATATAGTGTCAAAATCAAAAGAAGGAATCAAGGTCGACCCTAAATGAGTTGAGGCTATAGACACAATTAATATTCCTAGGAACAGAAAGGAAATTCAATCCTTTTTAGGAAAAATCAACTTTTTGAGAAGATTTATTCCCAATTTTGTTGAAATAATTAAAATGATTACAGATATGTTGAAGAAAGACAACGAAGTGAAATGGACTGTTGAAGCTAAAGCATCATTCGAGCGCATCAATAAATCTATAGGGGAAGCACCTGTGTTAGCAATTCCAAAATATACAAAGGAATTTTTTATCTTCTCATTCGCTTCTAAACATACTATTGCAGTGATACTCCTGCAAAAGAACGAGGAAGGATTCAAGCAACCAATAGCCTTCTTCAGCAAAATCCTCAAGGATGTTGTATTAAGGTACGATATACTTGACAAGCAAGCATACGCAATGGTGAAGGCTCTCAAGGCCTTCAGGACATATGTACTGCATTCCAAGATAATTGCTTACGTGCCAACTAATGCTATCAAAGACATTTTAATTCAGTCGGACAGTGATGGGAGAAGAGGTCGATGGTTGGCTAAAATTCAGGAATTTGATCTAGAAGTAAAGCCGACCAAACTAGTCAAAGGTCAAGGCCTGAAAAAGTTGTTAGCCGAATCGAATTTCAGGGTGCTCGAGATAAATCACCTCGAATCACATGAATCCCTTCTGGATATAGAGGAAATTGACGATCAGACACCTACTACCCGAATTGAAGATAAGTTTTTTGCCTCTACCTGGTATCAGGATATTGTTACATACCTCCTTGCTCTTCAGTGCCCGACTGACATGACTCTGTCTAAAGCAAGGGCTTTGAAGTTGCACGCAATCAAATATTGTATTATTGATGGTCGGTTGTACTAGAAAGACCCTCTATGTTTCTCGTTATGTTGCCTAACAGAATGTGAAACAGAAGGCGTCATCGATGAATTCCATGAAGGAGTGTGTTGGGGACATCATGCCTAGAGAGAAATAGCCTACGAGATTTTAAGGGTTGGATATTACTGGCCTTAGTTATTCATCGATGTGAACTCGAGATTCAAGGCAAGTAATTCATGTCAAATATTCATTGGCAAGCAGAAACCCCATGCCCTACCTTTGATCCCAGTGAAAGCTGAAGCCCCTTTTCAACAATGGGGCCTGGAATTTGTTAGCACTCTGTAATTTTCCCAAGGCTGAGGAGGCAGTCATAGAGGCAACAACAAAACCTATTCGAGTCTTGGATCTATCCCTCCAAGACTCAAAGAGGGATCTCTCTGTCTGATATAACTTTGTTTGAAGAGGATATTAGGCTAGTTACACAGAACATAGGATTTGTTTTTAGGAATTGGGTATGGGCAGAGAAAAGAAACCATGGGCTATGGAGTCACTACAACGAACGATCAAAAATCCATGTCAACAGGCTAATATTTGTAGGGCAAGGTAGACAACTCACTGGATCCTTTAATTTAAATGAAATGGGTGAGACGAAACAGGTCAAGAAATCCAATTAAACACAGAGCAACTAAAAATTCTGAGTTTAATATTCAGTGGAAAACATAAAAAACTATACCAAGCCAGAGACAGAGGGTACATTTAAACCAATTATGTTCTTAATCTTCTTGGAATAATTTAGAGGAAGACATTAATTATGATAACAGAGAAAAAAATTTACAGAGAGGGATGCACATCACCAGTCGAAATAGTCACAAGAATCCTACAGCATAGCACTGTATTATTGAATTGATGAAAAATACAGAAAGCTCAGTGAGTTGTTTTACAAAAACTGAATCATGGTCCTCTGACTGATCAACCTCCTTTACATTAAAATCATCTGAATAAATAGGAGAGATCCCCCAACAAGTTGTGTAATTTGATTTTAACCGCCTCGGCCAAAAATAGCCACAAATCCCCAAAAATCCGGAACTGCAAATTTGGCCGAATTTGTTGAAAATAGGGGTACGCTCAGTCATTGATTTCTCCCAATCAGTGACACCTGTGAAACAAACGAAGGAGGTTATTGTATATTATCTTGTCTGGAGCAAAAAACTCCTTCAGTTTCTCAAATTTTGATTCCACCTCGCCGAAACAACTCCCGCAAAATCGAGACTGTAACAGGAAAAACCAGAAATATGAAAAATGAGGCTGAAAGACAGCCTCTATTCTCCCAACTGGTGGCACCTTTGAAACAACTGGGAGAGGTTTTTGTTCTTCAGCCCGTTGTGAACAAAAACCTCTTTTGGTTTTTAAAATTTCATCTTCATTTGCCCAGAATCTGCTTCGCAAGACAAGGTGTCAAAACTGGAAAAACAACGGTTTTGTGAAAATGGGGGAGGGCGGTTTTGGAGAGGTAAGTGGTATTCCGAACCCCCCCTGAGGTGGTAAGTGGTATTGCGAGGGAGGGGTCTGAAATAACTTGGAGGTGACAAGTGTCCCTCCCAATACCACTATTCCGGACCCCCCCCCTCCATTAAAGTTTGAAAAGCACGGGGGGGTCCGGAATTTTTTACGAGCGTTGATATATTTTTTGGGGGGGGATATGTGTAAAAGGTGCGCACTATGTTTTTATTTTATTGTTTTTGTTTGTTTTGTTTTTTATTTTATTTATTAAGTTGTCTTTTTACGTGTTTTTTTTTTGTTTTTAATTTTTATTTTGTTTGCTTTTTATTTATTAAGTGTTTTAATTTGTTTTTTCAATTAATGTTTTTTATTATTGTTTTATTTTATTTGTTTTGTTGTGTATTACGTTTCTTTACGTGTTTTATATTTATGCTTTTATTTTATTTTTTTGGTGTTATGTTTATTATGTTTGGTTTTTAATTTTTTATATGTTTTATATTAATTAATGTTTAACACTAACCTAAATTAACCTAAATACTAACTTAATTATTAGTTAATTAATTAATTAATTACTAACAAGATTAACCTAGCTTATTAATCTAACTACATTAATTTAATTAATATTGCTTTATTACACTAATTAATCTTAAAAATTTGTAACTAATAATTTATTATTAACCTAATGTTTTCTATCCTAAGTTTGTTTATTCAAGGATGAAAGGCAGACGAAATGTAGCTAATGGGACAAATGGATAAGGGAGTGAGTGTCATGAAGGTGGATGAAGGATGTAGCAGGGTGATGGAGGAACGGGCGAAATTGATGGAGGGGAAAAAAGGGGTCAGCCGAACCAGAAGTCCTCATCATGGGGGCAATGCAAAATCAACAACCGAAGAATCGAGTTACCTATAATTATAGGACCCTAACAGAATTCATCGAAGAAATCCATCCACAATCAAGCGCTCAACATAGATGGATTTTAACCACTATTGATTACTTCACGAAGTGGTTAGAAACCATTCTGACTCGGAATGCTATGAATTTGGTAGTAATAAAATTCTTGGAAGAGAACATCCTATCGAGATTTGTTATCCTCAGAAAATAGTCACTGACAATGCCCAAGCTTTCAAATCTATAGATGTTGTGGGGAAAATCTCCCTACGGACTAGCAAATAGAGTTCAGACTTTGCATGCAGATATGACCGAAGAAAAACTACTTTCTACCTTCATCCCTAGATTTAAATCCCCTTTTATTAGTAAATGCATGGAAAGATCAACCTACCTCGTTCCCGACGTTTGATGTCGATCCTCCGTTGTACTTGATTACTTGTTCGCAATACTCCTTCCAAAGCTGACCTGCATACAAGACAAGCAACAACTACGCATGCATCCTACTTATATACTAACAGGTTAGAAATCCAAACATATACTAATCAAACTATAAAAAGTTCATGAATTGGGACGGGAAAACCATTTTCTTTATTACTTTGAATGAGTCAACTTACAAAAGTTTAGACCGGCCAACGCTTCGCGAAACTGATCCTGGACTCCTCTTCTACTGTCCTCCAACTGCTTTTCTTTGTATCTCCTTTGGCATCAGGAAAGGCTAAAGGGTTGGGACAATGGGAATACGCAAATGAGCAGAGTTTCTTTGCTATATTTTTTCCTCCTTCAAATGGGACCCCTACCCCTTCTTTTATAGGCTAGAAGGAGCTAGGTATTTGGACGAACCCTCGACCATGCATGGTCGGGAGTTTCAGTTAACTCACCCATAGCTTTTGTGTTCCATCGACAACTTTCCTTTTTTTGTGCTTTTGTCGGTCCACGCGGGTTGTTTTAGGTCAGCCGACATGTACACACGTGCAGTAATGGAGTAGGGCACGTGCGCCTTTATAGAAGAGGATTTTCAAAGAGTTGTTTAGCAGTGCTTTGGCAAAGAAGGGATATGAGATGGCCTGATGCCAGGTAAGCATGTGTGGTGCAATTTAGGGTTATAACAGATGCCCCCTAATGTGTGAGGTCAGAAGAGCATCTGATGGCCAAAATACATTACCAATCTTTACTAATGTGTCGAACGATTGAGCCCAAGGATCAGGAACCGAGAGGCGTCGTCTGCAAAATAACACATGTCTCACCGAGGTGGGCATACCCATGCTCGGGATAAAATAGAATCATGGCTACCAATCAAATACATTGTAGATCCATGTCATATAACTATATAAAGAGTAGTCGGGAGCAATACACAACGGAGCTACATCTCGAAATCGAAAAGATATACATATAAAGTATCCATCTTCTAGAAGTTGATACGGCCTGATGGCTGGAGATGAGATCTTCAGAGCTCGAGCAACAACTTCAAAATCTTCAAAACTCAGGTAGGAGTGTAATATTAGTGTATGACTGCACTACCCAGAGGTCTTCGATGGCTCATCGGTCATGGACTTGATAATCTTGATGATCAAACTGAAGGCTTCAGTGATTTCGAACAAGGACTTAATTGGATGTTCAGGATGGTCGGGTATGAGGACAAGAGACATATTGTAGAGGGGTCGACTCAGGCTTGGTGACAAACTTCCCTTGGATAATAGTACGACAAAAGATGAGACTCAGGCAGCATGGCAGTAATCATAAGTCTACGAAGCAAGAGGCAACGCAAACTCTCCATATGTTTGGAAGGATAACCAAACGATGGAGGACACAACTCTATATAGCGAGAAAAAGCTTCCTAAGGTCGTACTACATCCCATAGTCTGATGAACAAATGGACAGATATGCTTTATCCAAGGGAGACTCATTATGATGCCAATAAAGAAAATACTTTTCCCTTCCTCTTTTTGGGGCATATTTGTTTTTTTTGTTCTTTTCAATAATTGTGGAAAAAGAATAAAGGAATATTACGTTACCAAGGAGGAACAAGTGTTGCAAACATACAAGAACAAGGCACAAGGACAAGACTGATGTTCTAGTAGAATGATACTCGGGAAAAATCCTCCGAGGGCCAAAGGAGTTAAGACACAGAAGCAAACTGTTGCAAGGCTGGCATATAAGGTATGCAAACGCGGTTAATAAAACACACAATGGTAACGTCCTTCGATGTAAGTTTAACGAGCCCAAAGAAGGTAAGCTCGGTGGTTTTTCATATTTAGAGAGTCTTAAAAAACATAAACGGAGACTCCATTGGGGTACCTTTTTCGAATATAGTCTAGTCGGTTTGAAAAAGGGGTAAACTAGCACCGATAAGACGTCGATTCAAAACCATTTTAACGAGTGTGACAAGGACAAGATCACTCGGTTATTTTTTCATTTTTAAGGAGTCTGAAAAAAGGTTAACTATGGACTCCGTCAGGAATGTTCTTCTGGACCAATTTTAACGAGTGTGAAGGAATAAGGTCACTCGGCAATCTTTTCAATTTTAGGGAGTCTAAAAAGAGCTTAACTATGGACTCCGTTGGGGTTCCTTCTTCGTAAGTTTAGTCCCTCAGGCCCGAAAAAGGGATAAAATTATACCTGAGAATACTCTTCTATAGAGTTGAAGTTCCATAGAGTATACCTTTGTTCATACAGTTGACTGTCCGGACCGAAAAAGAGGTAAACTACCGTCAGACCAACGTGACTTCAAATTTCAGTTTAACGAGCGTGAAAGGCCACAAGATCGCTCGGCAATCTTTTCATATTTAGAGGGTCTGAAAAGGGCTTAAAAGAAGACCCGTTATTTTTTTGGAGTCCTGAGGGTGAGGTCAAGAGCGAAGAAGAATCATGCAAATGAGGCTCAAACTCATATTCAGGAAAGACTATAAGGACTCCCGAGCCTACAGTGTTTTTAGAGACAGCATGAACGCCATAATGCAACCAGGATCTACCTAGGGCATCCATGTTCTGGTAAGATCTACCGCCAAATTGTGACACTTCTAAAGTAGAGATGATGGTTTTGTGTCACAATCTGATGGGATCGATCCTATGGCGAATGAAAAAGACAACGAGATACAAAAATCAGGATAGATAAAACCTGCCTTTAGCAATTTCTCAACCTCAATCTTGATGGTTGTTATTTTCTTAGGATTAACTGGATGAAGCTTTTGTCGAACAGGCTTGGCATCAGGATACGTTGTGATCTCATGTTCAACTATTTTTGGATCGATACCTGGAATTTCCTCATAAGACCAAGCAAACACATCACAGAATTCTTTGAAAAGATCTGTGTAGATTTGAATCTCTTCAGGGGAGCAATCTGCTCCAACGAAGACATTCTCCACGACGCCAGGGTTTCGAGAGATATTGATCGGTACGGTTTCAGCGATAGTTTCCATATTGCCCTCAGCATAAATTTCATGTGTAGCTAAGAGATTAATAGAACACGACTGATCTCCCGTCATGGTCACGGTGAATTCTCCTGCTACGATTCGGCTTAACTCTTGGATAAAATATGATCTATGATTAAGATCTTCCCAAGGTTTGTCTGGACTAGTCATTGCTTCAATTACTGCTTCATCAGAAGGCAAGACTAAGTCTAACGAATCGGTGTTAGCGAGAGAACCCTGAGCCCAAATAGGCTCTAGAAGTGGATCTAACTCATGTGCAGGAGTCGGATCAGTGTTAGCTGAAGCTTGTTGAACTAAAGAGTATGCTACTTCAACTGCAGACAAGGGCATGGACATGCCCGGGTGCCCTGTCTCATTCATCGTGGTCAATGGGGAAGGAAGTATCCAGGGATCCTCGAAGTAAGTCGTGCGGAATGACGAAACTTGAAAAATCTCAACCCTATGGTGATTGGATATAAATTTGATGTCGTCGTGAGGGGGTGGGTAATCGAAGGTACCCATCAAGGATGGGAACAAACCAACTCCTACGTTAACGACACCTAGTTGAGGATTATCAATCATCGGGACCGTGGATGCCCCCAAAGCAGGGTCAGGTCTGGAGAAAGACAATTGATCGATGGTCACTATCCGGCCCTCATGTGGAAACAACAAGACCCGAAAAATTATAGCAACCACAGCTTGCATAGCATAAGTCCAACTCCATCCTAACAAGAGGTTATAGTCGAGGGGAGCATCGACTACCTCTACTTCGACACACACGGTCTTCCCTCTTAACTGCACGGGGAAAGAAGGAACGATGCCATGTGGTCGGAACGAACGACCGTCGAAAGCAGTGAGGAGAGTAGGTGATGGAGACAAAACGGGCTGGCCAATGGCCTTCCAACATGCCAACAACATAACGCATGTCGAGGCGCCCTCATCAACCATCGTGTGGAAGATATTCCGAGTAAAAGTTTTTGTGGGATAAGCCACTACTATCTGAAGCGCTACGTGGTAAGGCAGACGAGGTTTTAAGTTGGTTGTATCCAACATGATGGTACCCGGATTACAAGTCTCGGTAGAGCCTAAAGTGGTTAACAAGGCTTTCCTGAGAAGGGCAGCTTTGGAGGACCTCCAAAGAAGACATCGCACAAGGGGTTTGTGATAAATCCTCCACCACAGAGTAGTTTTGGGCGGCCCTTGCATTTGGGTTATGAGAAGCTTTTTTAAATGCACCTTTTGGAATGCGTGTCATTGTTTCTCCCAACGTCTTCTCAATCTGTAGAGGAAGAGATGGGAGGTCAGCTTCTTTACCCTTCTCAGAAGCGCTTGGTTTACTATAGTTGTGTGCTCTAGTTGATATAAAAGCATCACCCCTAACCATATATACGTTTGCGGATGCAGGGTTGTTCGGAGGCGGGCAGGGTTCTTGGTTGCCCCCCTTCCATGCTTGTAGAGGCTTGAGTTAGATTTTGCCCATGTTGAAATGGATTAGTCAACACTGCCTGTTGTTGTTGCATGACAAATTTTTGGGCCTCTGCAAGTCGAGGACATAGATGGGTCGGGTGGTCTTCCGTGCACAAGTTGCATGGATACCTCGCCTTCCGTTTTTCGTGTTGTCCCCGCCAACATTATCGTTGGGTTTTTTATCCCCCTTACCCTTCTTTCATTGTTTTTTATTCCCTTCAGGCTGCTAGGTGGCCTTTGGGTTAATCGACTGTACTGTGTGTACTTCCGACGTTTTGGTAGGGGGAGCAGCCAAAGAAGTAGTTTGGTTGGCCGCTGTGTGTTGTATAGATAACGTCTGCAACTACTTCGTCAATTTCTCAGTGGGCTTTGTTTTTACTGAACCAACAATACCATCGGCATGTGGTCCAGCTCTCTGTCTAGTTTTATCCAGTATTGAATGTGGCGCATCTGGCAAGATGTTGTATAATAAACCAGACTGAGAATAGATGAGCTCAAACTGTTGAGCCCTCATAATGGCGTCTTCTTCGGAGAAAACTCCTGACGTCGCAACGTCTTTGGATAACTGCGGGACCAAAGACTTAAGGAACCACTCAAGCAGGAATGCCGGTGGGACTGGTACCTTGATTAAACTCTTCCGGCGTCTCCATTCTCGAATGTGATCAGAGATATGGTTCGTTGTTGTCTGTTATAACCTTAAATTTCACCACACATGCTTACCTGGCATCAGGCCATCTCATATCCCTTCTTTGCCAAAGCACCGTTGAACAACTCTTTGAAAATCCTCTTCTATAAAGGCCCACGTTGTTAGCGATAATTCTTGTTTTAGGATCAAGAGCATTCGGGTCTGCAAGTTACACGAGAAGCGCCCGAGCGGAGCATGGGAAAATCTCAATTTTCGGCTTCCAATCAAGCGAGCGGGCAAAGTATATCGTCAACCGCCAGGATCCACGTATAGAGCAGATCAACGATCGGCGGGTAATCGCGGTTGGCAGAGTTGCGCCACGATTAGAGCAATGGATAGCGCTTATATATCGCCAAAAAATCTCAAGCCGTCCATCCGGAGGGGACACGTGGTAGCAAATAGAGCCATCTCGGTGCCACGCTCATCGCAGCTCCAACACGCAAAAAACATCTCCATCATATCCCAATTCACGAAGTGGCGAAAGCATTCAAGACCTAGGGCCCACTGCAGCATCGGATGAGTTTGGGACCGTCAGATCTCAGGGATACGTGGTGCGCGATTAGGCTCCTCGCCTTTTCGCCCATCGCGACTTTAAAGCATAGGGACCATCCTCCTCCCAGCCGCGAGACGCGAAGCGCCGAAAGCATAGGAGTTGGGGCTCGCGACATCCACGAAGCATTTTCAGTCGTTTATCCAAGGGGGACACCTGGCAACAAGTTGAGTCGTCTCGGCGTTTCGCCCGTCGCAACTCCAAGGTGCAAAAAGAAACTTTGTTGTGTTCCGATGCACGAGATGCCGGGAGAGTCCCGGACCCGGGCCCACAAATGGATCGGGTAAGTTCTAAGCCGTCAGATCTCATAAGGATGCGTGGTGCTAGATTAAGCCTTCTCGGCATATCGCTCATCGCAATTCCAATCAGCGAAGGTTAGTCCTTACATATTCGCGAACGCCGAAAGCATATGGTCACAGCCCATGGTCACTTAAGGAAAGGAAGGAGCTTCATAAAGAAGGCCGAAGGTGCCGAGTTCAGTTGCAGAAAAGATCATCGCAGCCTCCAGGTGCCATCGGATCCGATCTCCTTACTATTCTCGCCTGGAGTAAATGGCAGTAGGTGCGGGTGGTTGAGACTTCCATCCATTCATTAAGTGAGGGAATGGAGGTTCTGGAAGGCCGTCTGCCCGAGAGGGTCCTATGTATTGGTTTTCCCACAGAAGCCATGTCTATGTCCTCGATTAGCCAGAAGAGCCTGCACACGCCAAGTCAACATTCAAGGGGGCTCAATTAACACCTAGCGCAAGCCATGCCGAATTAAAGCGGCGTATGACAGGGGAACAGAAGATAGATTTGATTGAGGAGACGCCTCTGCTGGGCGAAATGGACTCAGGAGTATATGTAGGTAGTTTTGCCATTTTTGAAGCATCGATGGTAGAGCAGAGCTCCCGGTTGTAAAGCTTTAATGAAGCATTGTTATCTCTGGTTATGTATGAACTCTTGAGACTTCTTGCCTTATGACTGTCAGTTTCTTTCATGTCTTTGTTCAAACTGTGTTAGAGCTGCTCGGAATTGGAGAATCCAGTCGAGTTGCAACTGTTATAGGATGATGTAGAATTTGATTACTGTGACAGTCGCATTGTCTCTAATCAGTCCTTGTGACTTTCCTAACGCTGAACGACTTGGAATTGGAGAATCCAGTCAAGTCCCTTCTTCAGTATTTCGAAACCCTGAACCTGAGGATCTCGCTTTCAGAGTTTTTCTTCTACAAATTACCGAAAGCCTGTCGCCCGAAGTATTTTGTTCACTCTTCTCATCAAATCTTCCACCTATTCACCTTTTAATCAACCCACTGATTGAAGTTAGATCAAGACCTCCTTTGTTTCATACATGTCGGACCCAGCCTCTAAGTTAGAGTGACATTTCCCCGGATCTCTGTCCATTTGATCACCCATAAAAACCACTGTGACATAAAACTAATGGGCGTCGGGCTCTGCTCCTTCTAGCAATCCAGGAGTGACTTCCGTCGCTAACACACGCGCCCTACTCCATTACCGCATGCGTGTACATGCTGGCTGACCCAAAACAGCCCGCGTGGACCGACAAAAGCACGAAAAAAGGAAAGTTGCTGATGGAACACAAAAGCTATGGGTGAGTTAACTGAAACTCCTGGCCATGCATGGCCGAGGGTTCATCCAAATACCTAGCTCCTTCTACCCTATAAAAGAGGGGGTAGGGGTCCCATTTGAAAAAGGAAAAAATATAGCAAAGAAACTCTGCCCATTTGCGTATTCCCATTGTCCCAACCCTTTAGCCTTTCCTGATGCCAAAGGAGATACAAAGAAAAGCAGTTGGAGGACAGTAGAAGAGGAGCCCAGGATCAGGTTCGCAGAGCGGTGGCCGGTCTCAACTTTTGTAAGTTGACTCATTC
>ML787554.1:56657-67686 GCA_009831015.1 Picea engelmannii | reverse complement strand
TTGTACTTGAACATTTAAGTGGGGTAAAAGGAGGTTGCCCCCTCGAAGAGGCTTATTATCTGAAATTATCTCTTTTTCAAGGCGTTGAGTACCTTTCCTGAAGTTTTTCTATGCTATATTGATGTTTGGTTCTTAACAATGAAGCTTTCAGTCTGATCATCAAGATTCTCTAGTCCATGACCGACGAGCCGTCGAAGACCTCTGGGTAGTGAAGTTGTACACTCATATTACACTCCTACCCGAGTTTTGAAGATTTTGAAGTTGTTTCTCGAGCTCTAAAGACCTCATCTCCAGCCATCAGGCCTTATCAGCTTCTGAGAAGATGGATACTATACATGTATATCTTTGTGATTTCGAGATGTAGCTCCACTGTGTATTGTTCGCAGCTACACTTTATATAGTTATATGACATGGATCTACAGTGTATTTGATTGGTAGCCATGGTTTTATTTTATCCCGAGCATGGGTATGCCCACCTAGGTGAGACAATTATTATTTTTGCAGAAAGCGCCTCCCGATTCCTAGTCCCTGGGCTCACTTGTTCGGCACATCAGTAAAGATTGTTAATGTATTTCGGCCATCAGATGCTCTTCTGACCTCGCACATTAGGGGGCATCTGTTATAACCCTAATTTGCACCAGACATGCTTACCTGGCATCAGGCCATCTCAGATTCCTTCTTTGCCAAAACACTGCTAAACAACTATTCTTAAAAACACCTTTTTTAAAGGCCCACGCACCCTGCTCCATTACTGCACACGTGTACACGCTAGCTGACCCAAAACAACCCGTGTGTACCTACAAAAGCATGAAAAAAGGAAAGTTGCTAACGGAACACACAACTTTGGGTGAGTTAACTAAACCTTCTGGCCATGCATGGCCGAGGGTTCGACCCAATACCTAGCTTCTTCTAGCCTATAAAAGAAGGGGTAGGGGTCCCATTTGGAAGAGGAGAATCATAGTAAAGAAACTATACCTGATTGTGCATTCCCTTTGTCCCAACCCTTTAGCCATCCTTGTGCAAAGAGAAAGATAGAGCAAAGAAGTTGGAGGAGAGTTGAAGAGGAGCCCAGGACCAAGTTCGTGGACCAGTGGCCGGCTTCATCATTGTAAGTTGATTTGTTGAAGTTAATAATAAAGAAGTACTTTTCCCGTCCCACCATATGAGGTTTTCATGGTTTATTACATACATGTTTATTGAATCTCTAGCCCATTAATCTATATATCAAATGCATGTGGAGTTCTTTGTTTGTCTTGTGTGAATGCAGGTCAGCCTTGGGAGGAGAGCTGTAGTCAAAGAGCGATCAAGTGTGAAGAAGAATCGATATCAAACGCCCGAAATAAGGTATGCTCACTTGATCTTCTTAACTATGTATTTGCTTAAGAATAATGGGGATTAGGTCTGGGACGACAGTAGAAAGTAGGAATCTTTAGGTCTTTTCTGCATGCATAATTAAACCCTAAGTGCTAGTACGTAGGGGGATTTCCCACTCACAACAATGCCAACTTGGAAAAATTCTCCTTTGGCATGGATAGGGTCCATTACCTGGGCTACATAATTGATCAGCATGGCGTACATGTGGATCCAGCCAAGATCCAAGTCATCCATGATTAGCCAACCCCAACCACACTCACTGAGCTTCGGAGCTTCTTAGGCCTTGCCAATTTCTACCGCGGGTTCGTGTTGGGATTCTCCCATATTGCATGGGCCCTTAGCCAAATAACCAGGGGTGGTGGTAAGGCAAAATTTGCGTGGGGTCAATCCCAACAACAAGCGTTCGACGATTTGAAGTAGCGCTTGTGCTCAGCCCTAGTACTTTCACTACCAGACCTATAGCAGCCCTTTGAGATCGAGACAGATGCTTCAGACTATGCAGTGGGCGTCGTTCTCACTCAGCATGACCACCCCGTGGCCTATCATAGCGAGACACTATCATATGTTGTCCGTAAGTACCCCACTTACGACAAAGAAATGTACTCCATTGTTCAAGCCTGCCGCCAGTGGAGACATTATATTCTTGGGAAGGAGACAGTCATCCACACTGATAATAAGTCACTACAGTTCATGAGACAGAAGGAAAATTACAGAATAATCGCCATCAAAAGTGGTCAACATATTTGCAACAATTCCACCTCAACATCAAGTATAAAATAGGAAGCACCAATCGTGTCGTTGATTGCCTCAGCAGACTGTCGGTCGCGGCACTCACCACGGTGCTAGACTTCTGCGGCCATGAGACCTCTGGATGGCCCCAACTCTATGAGATAGACCCGAACTTCCCCACCACGTACCAAATGTTGGGTGCAAACGTAGTTGTCGATAATTTCCATCTTCAGAATTGGTTGTTGTGTCGTCTGGGCCATATCTGTGTTCCATCAAGCGAGTGAGCGAAGATGATATGGGAAGCTCACTACAGTCGGGTGGCAGGACACTTCAGCGTCAAAAAGACAGTGGCGATGCTACAAAAACATTTCTACTAGTTGAAACTTCGACAGGAGGTCAGCAAGTATATCAGGTCCTACACTGCCTACGCTATTGCCAAACCGACCACTAAGAAACAGGGCTTGTACACCCCTCTTTCTACTCCTGACAGCCCATGGGAATCCATCTCAATGGACTACATGTCGGGCCTCCCGTCCACCAAGCGGGGAAATGACTATGTTTTTGTGGTTGTTGATCGCTTTTCTAAGATGGCGATTCTAGTTGCCTGGAAGAAGAACATCACACTAGAGGCGATTGCCAAGCTTTTCTTTGAACAAGTCTAGGTACATTTTGGAATCCCACAAACCATTATTTTAGATCGGGACAGTTGATTTCTCAGCACATTCTGGTCGAGCCTCTAGTCACTGCTGGACACCAAGCTCACCAAATCCATGGCCTTCCACCCCCAAATAGATGGCCAAACCGAGGTCGTCAATTGAATGATTTGCATATCCTTCACATGTATAATTCAAAGCACCCTCACACATGGGATGAGAGCCTTCCCTGTGTCCAACATAGCTACAACCGAGCCCTGCATAGCTCAATCGACCACAACCCCTTTCAGGTGGGGTTGAGATTCCAACCATTGGGTCCCATAGATGTTGTAGTTCCCCTTGCGGTCACCTCGACCACTCATCTCCTGTTCCAACTGAAGTTGAAAAAGCCACCTAGTTCATTGAGTGGATCCAACACATCCGCCAACAGGTTTAGGATATCCTACAGAAGTTCAATGACAAGTATAAGCAACGCCATGATCAACATCGGGTGCCACATAAGTTTCAGGTGGGCGACAAAGTTTGGTTGCACTTACAGAAAGAACGCCTTACAGGACCCCATCGAAAGCTTCGCCCACTTCGTTATGGGTCGTACACCATCACCAAGGTCATGGGAGATAATGCTTTTGAGCTCAACATTCCTTCTTTTCTTGGCTTGCACCCAGTGTTCAACGTGGATCTCCTTCGCCCTTATTTCCCACCATTATTGGACACCTCAGACGTAGAAGAGCAATTGACACCAACAGAGCTCAACCTCGATTGCATACAATAGGCATCCAACGATCATATTATGGACACACATATCAAGGGAACTCGACAGCAAAGGATCCAGATTTATCGAGTCGTCAAAGCAGGGCAACTCCTGCACCAAGGCAAGTGGCTCACTCGGGGCCAAATTCAACATAAATTTCTTCATCTAATGGGGGAACTCAACGCAATGGAGACCATTTCTTCCTAAGGAGGGAGGATTGATTCAGGTGGATATCGGTGGCCACCCACCTTTTCCAACTGGCTCAAAACAGTTTTCTGACAATTTTGGCAATTTACTATTTTTAGCAGTTTTAACTTCCGGGGCCATTTTGAGGGCCTAAATGAAGGTTTTTCGGGATTAATCTTCTCAATTATAATCAAAGGAATGATTGAGCCCCCAAAATGAATCTCCTCTACGATACCTTTCCAACGGGCTATCACACGCCTAAAACAGAGATCGTATGCAAAAGTTACGACCCCAGTAAGTTGATGTACTAACTTACCCAAACGGGGCCGACATGACTTTTGGCGCTTCATCTCCTAGGGTTAGGTTTTTGGATGTATAGGGTTTTTTACATTCTTGTTTATTGTAAAAAGTCCTTCAGAGCCTCATTGTAATCATCTTCTTGCGAATGAGCATAGCTGTCACATCTCTTCTTAGAGATAAGCCGCCACCATTCCAGCAAGCTTGTTTCCGCTGCATTTTACAGTTTCAACTTATTTCCTTATTGAATAGAAAACCAGTTTTACTGTATCTCTGTTATTTTGTGTTAAGCACCCATTAATTGTAACAACCCTAATTAATTAATTAATTATCATGATTAAATATTTGTTTAATGAATATTAGTTTAATTAATTATTTATCATGATTAAATATTTGTTTAATTAATATTAGTTTAATGAATTATTAATTTTTATTATGAAGACTCAGTTGATAATACAATTGTATTGGTAGATGGACCCATTTATGGAGGGGGGGATAAGGTGGTTGAGACTTAATGAGGGATAATATGGTTGAGACTTAATGGGGGAATAAGGCGGTGAATAATGAGGAAAGGAGGATAAGGCAAAGGGGAACACTCGGGAAGGGGGTCTTCTTTTGTTTGAGGGTAATATTAGTTTTGGAGATTGGAGGAAGGAGAAGGGAGGAGTGGAGACTGTGTATCTGTTTTTGTGCTTACAGACTTGAGGAATTTCACAGGGGGCACCTGTTGCTGGGAATTTTGGGCTCAGGGGCCAGGAAACCGTAAGGAATCCTGGGGTTAGGGAGCCGGATAGGCTGTTCCTAGTTGTCTGGGAGGTTAGTCAGTTTTGGGCAGAGCTTCAGCTTGGACAGAGTTGGAGAACAACATTAGTTGGAGGTATTTATTATCATTATTATGTTGTGTTCATTATTGTTATGATGTTCATTTTTTTTTACTATGTTGAATATGTT
Organism: Picea engelmannii; assembly: GCA_009831015.1. NCBI lineage: Eukaryota > Viridiplantae > Streptophyta > Pinopsida > Pinales > Pinaceae > Picea > Picea engelmannii. Next base: position 62,745 of record ML787554.1, on the reverse strand, counting down.
ATTCATTATCATGCTGCTCATTTTTAAATTTTGCGGAACAATGAATAGTTATTATGTTGAATATAGAACATAAAATAAATTATGATAGAAATTCTATATTCAAATTTATGTTTTTAAGGCTCTGTTTGGACAAGCCTTACATTAATAATTTGTAGTCATTTCGTTCTGCTCATAAAATCCGGATCGGATAGATTGTTGATGTACCATAGACAACGATTCCCCTTGTGGCCAATGTGGGGGAATCGTCTAGGACAATCATTCTTCTTGGCAATCACTTTGAGTAGTGGTCAAGAAAAATGGTCCTCCTCTCTGGGCAGTCATTCTTTCGAAGTTCATAGTTGTGAGCAGTTTCGAAGAATGGTCTGTTATAGGAGGTTGGTGCAGGACAATCATTTCCATAGGAAATGGTCTGGACAATTAATTCCCTAGGGAAAACTTATTCTCTCAAGTTTGCACTGTGATTAGTGCCGGAAGAATGACCCAGTTAGGTGAATGGTACAGGTTCAATAATCAAGGACAGTCATTCCCTATGGAAGACTCATTCCCTCCAGGTTGCACTGTAATTAGTGCTGGAAGAATGGCCCAGTTAGGTGAATGGTCCAGGTTCAGAAATCAAGGACAATTATTCTTCTATGCTTGGGAAGAATAGTCCAGATAGCCCATGGTTGATGTTTAACTTTCCGAGGGCATATTGCTCTTCTAGATCTCACATATGTGAGTGGAAGAATGGCCCAGATGACTCAGTTTGTATCATGATATTGTTTATGCAGGTTAATATCAGATGATATGATTGTTGTCGAGATTGTATGTCTCTCGACAATAGTTGTATGCTACTGTGGTGGATGTGTTCCACTGGTAGTGATTGTGTGTCACTGGTTAGTAGTTGTGTGCTACTAGGAGTGGTTGTGGACCATTGGATAGTAGTTGTATACTACTATGGATAAGCACAATTGTGTTCTATTGGATGGAATTTTTCTGATTGCCATGGAGACTATCTAGTTGGATAGTGATGATGGTGCTTGTGATTTGATCATGAGATAGCCTATGTGGCTATGATGATGCTACTGGTCGAATGGTATGTTTGTGCTCAAGACCGTTGCCTTTAATACCTCCCTAGCTAGGAGGGAGTGTTGATATTATGGTAGTTGCAGGAGGTATTAACATCTACATGTAACCTTTGACAAGTCAAGAATATTCCAGGAAGCAAGAGAAACCCTGGAAGGTTATGAAATAACCTTAGAAGACAAGTCGACCAAGGATAATAATTTATATTAAATTATTATCCTCCATAAGTAGAAGTCAACCCAACTAAGTCACTTGGAGGACTATAAATAAGAGGGTGCTAGAGCTTATTTGTCACACTCACTCTCACAACTGCATAAGGACAAGTGGTGCACGTGACTGGAGGAGAGCTACAGTTGCAACAATGGTGACTTGGTCTTTGGTTATGGTTGGACTTTCTACTTGGTTATGGTTTGGACTTTATGCTTGGTACGTGTTGATGCTTAAAAGCATAACGATGAATACTATGTTTGCAAATGATTGTCAAGCTTTATTATATATCTATATTAATAATAAACTAGTAGGTGGGACCCCCTTTGTAGACTTGTGGCGCTATGGTGGATATGTTGCGCTTATATTTTGTTTGCTTATGAGATGGTACCCGCACAGTCTTCTAGAGTTCATTGTTTCAAATCATGGTTTAAATGTTATGGTGACATGTGATGGTTGGTTGATTAATGCATGGCACTGGATGGCTTTGAGGACCTCTCACAAAATATGTTAAGGCTACCTTGTGGATGAAAGAACTATTATTAGTTTTGTTTTGATATTGCATTAAACATTGCATTATATGGTTTAATTGATCTTGATAAGGGATACTATTGGAGCTCTTTTGAATAAAAGAACTATACTTGAGTTCTAATGTTATGTATTATTATGACAAAGGATGGGTGCACTTGACCCTTGCTACTATATTTATGTGCCTTGTTGAGTTTCATAAGTGGTTTCACATGGGTTTATGCTCCTAGCACATTGTTATTTTGGAAGAAGTTGACGTTAGAAAGTGGTGGCGCACTATGCAAATGTGATATGACAATGGAAATTTGGTTGATTAATTGTCTAGTGCTATGGTGAATTGGTTTGGCTCATACTTTGAATTGAATGAGGTTGGAAGGGAGAAACAACGTGCATTTACTGCACGTCACTCAAACTCCCCTCGAGCTCGTCACCCTAGTCATTCTTGCGTTTTGGTTTTTGGATTTGGTAGTTGGTGTTGCTCCACATTGTTTGGTCGTGAAGGAGGTATACAATTTAGTTTTCTTCCTCGTGCATGCTTTTCCAGGTATGGGTTTCTTACTCTTCCATCCATGATGGTTACTTTGCCCTTTGAATTAACTTTTGGCTCAGGATTGCTCGTGGTCTGTGTGATTCTTAAGTTGTTATGAGATATTTAAACTGTGTATTGGTGTTGTGTCTGTGGTTTCTTATGGTGATTATTCTGGACTGTTGGCACTTTAAAAAAGAAATGGTTATTCTCTCCTTGCTGTGCGTAATCTTTGCATGGGTTTATTGATAAAAATGGTAGTGAAGCATGCTCGGTCATAGATTGGGTTTTGGGTCTGGCACCTCTGTTGAAATTGAGTATCATGGCTTGCCAAAGTTTTGAGATTTGCGTGTAACCCACTTATGGATTTTCATAACACGTCTCTATGTTTAAGTTTCCTACTCCATGCTCGTTTCTGTGGCTAGTATTTTCAACCTTGTGGGTTGCAATGTGAAGTGATGAAAGATTAAAGTAACCCGTGCCTTGTCTGGATAAAACTACGCGATGTTAGTTGCTTTCTTATGCCCTCACTGACACAGTTGCCTGGAAAATATTGCACAGTATGAGTTTAACATCACTAGAAGTTGATAGAAGCATTATGGATGCTTTTTGGTCGAGCATGGGTTTGTGCTTGGACGCTCATATTATAGTGTTGATTAAGAGATTGGATTCATTTTGTTTCTTGTTGAAATTGGTTGACTGTTGTTTTGGTAACCCTTACAACCGAGAGCATGGTTGTACATTATTGTTATGTGGTAAATCGTGACAGGGCATGAGCTGTCTACATTTTTCGAGGACTTAATCCTCTGATCGAACCACCAGTTCTTACCCTCCACTTGTTGTTTTTAAACCCTAAATATTAGATTGATATTGTTTTACTCCAATCGATGGTTGATGGAGCATTGTGTGTGCTTGGTTACTTGGGCACGATTTGGTTATGTTCCTCATTTGGCAATTATAGAAAAAGTTTGTACCTAATTGTTTATGTGCAGCTTGGGCTCGAAGTATTGCATGTTATTTGGCTCAAATGTTATGTTGTTTATATTAAGAGACACCTGTGTGCGAATTGTTGAGGCCCGATTAAGAGTATAACGCCCAGTTTGATTGCGTTGAACAATGTTTAAATAATGAACACAAGTGGTGGTAAATATTGTGCATGTTCCTATTGGCTTTAAAGAATAAGTATTGGGTATAAATGGTTGTAAGCACCGTGTGTATTCCTGTTGGTTTTAAAAGGATTTAGCATTGGAGTTATGAATGGTTGTGGCTCAAAGGGTTATTGTGGTTTATCATATCGATTGCAATGTTGTTTGTTATGACTGTTATATAAAGATTATATGATTACGAAGGCTACTGTAATTAAATATTTCTGGGCATATAGATTATTGTTTGGAAGCCAACAAACAATTTGTAAAGGAAGTAACAGTTTAAATTGTGATTTTGAAAAAGTGAATAATATTGAACTTTGAAGGTCTGAACAGAGATATGTTTGATTGTATGTTTTGATTTATTTTCATTTTGAATAGTATCCATATTATTTCCCTGCCATTCTACCACTTTTTTCTCATTACATTCCCCTCATAATCCCAATTTCATTTACGTCATCCCTGTTCTGTGAAATAAATTAAAAAGAAAGTATGTGTAAAATAGACAAAGGATAACACAACAAGGATTGGTGACTGATATTTTGGTATTTTATTACACAGTTTATTTGTTTAATTAATTGTTGAGCAATATTCATGTATTAATCCCCTATCATTATACCACTTTTTGCTAATTACACTCCCTCCATATGTCCCAGGAACCCTATCACCCCCTGTTCACTTGGTGATTGTTAAATGGTTTGTTATGGATGGATTTGCATGTATCTCGTGTCAATTTCTGAGCCATTTTTTTATCCATTCAAGCAAAATGTCATGTATGGTTTATTAAGGGCTTAGTTATTGACGAACTGCTGCTACAGGATGAGTTTCATCAGTAGGGGCAGCCATGGCAGAAATAACAGAGGCAAGGGAAATTAGAACCGAGGTCATAGAAGGCCTTGATTTTCTATTCATTTTGATGTTGATCCCCAAGAATTGAACCAATTGTTCCAAGTTGGGTTCTTTAACTGGATTGGTCATGGAATAGTACAACCTCGACCAGAAAGACCCCCCTTCCAGCCTTATAACATCCCTGGCATTTCCGTTCCTCCACATGTGTCCTTGCAACCAGAAGTCGCTGCAAATGATGGATGACAAGAGATTGTCAACATGACTGTCTCTCACCATCGTGGCTGGCCCAATATGTCATTGCCTCCCCCACCACCTGTCAATCCTAATGTCCAGATTTCCCGTGTTGATTCACCTGTTCAATCTTCACATGCTAGTAAGAGACTAAAAACTGATATTCCCCTATGTAAGATAAAGGAAAAGCAGTTGCCTCCCCTTCTTCTCCCTCAAATGATTCCTCAAAAATCTGTGTCTTCTCGCATGCATTTGAAGGATGATTGTTCCCATGTAATCAGTGAAATACAACCTCAAGATTCAAATCAACCACGGGCTACTTCCGGGAAATCAAAGGGAGACAACAGTGATAAAAGAAAAATTGCCTCTAAGAGTGGCAAGTACGGCTTTCAGTTTATGTGTTTTTATGGTTTGAGTTGATAAAGACAACATTAATAGTTTGCAGAAAGTTTGGACAACAAGCTATGTTTTGGATAATGTGGATATTTATATATTTTTTAATAAGATTTAAATTATTTCTTATATTTAAATATTCAGTTTGGAAGGTATTTAAGGGAGCTACAAGGGTGGCATGTGTTAAAATGATTATCCATTTATGTTATATTTTATGATTTGAAAAGAAGAAAAAACGAGAGTCACAAGGGGTCCCACCTACTTAGTTATTATTAATTAAAGACCCTTAACTATTATTATTATTATTTATTTCTCCTAAACTAAATTAGTTAAGTCAAACTAACTTAACTAAAGAAAGTAGTTGAACTACTTAAACTTATTTGGAAAGAATAAAAGCTGAATGAGAAGAAGAAACAAGGGGAGAATAGAAGGAGAAAGCAAAACCAAGGTTTGCTCTTTTGATTTCATGAGATAGTTTCAGTTTTCATTCATTCTTGAGTTTATTCGAACCCTGTTTCTCTTTTTTACAGCAGGGTCTTATTGTAGACAACAAAGTTCAAAACTGAACCAAACTCTTTAGATGCTTGTTTTAGAGGTGTTGATCCATCCTTGACAGTCTATGTATTCTTGTATGTTTGTGGATTAAGTTTCATAGCTGATAAATTAGAATTTGCAGAGTCAAATTGGCAACAATTTGTGGCAAGTTGATCCAGATTATGAATTTCAGTTTTACTTTATTGTCAGAGTCTTTTTGTATGGTGTTCATCATGGATCTCTAAATCAGACTTTGGTCCATGCCCTCACAGGGGTTTTGTAAAGAGAAAAACACTTTTGATATCTCAGAATGAAATAAATCAGATTGCTATTTTGTTTCATATGTGTGTATTTATGACTTGGTTACTTTTTGTTTTTTGATCTCCATATTTACTTTATGTAATTTGTGTATATTTCAACTATTGATTAAGGTTGGTTGTCATTGATGTCAACCCTTGAAGAAAGCTCCGTAGCATAAAGGTTTGGGTAATGGACCCAATATTGTTTGATGTAAATATGACTCATTATTGTTTTGTCATGGTTGATAAGAAGTAAATATGGATGAACTCCAAAGTGGTCCCCTTATGGTGAAAGCCCTCACGGGAAGACG
>ML787554.1:26194-47504 GCA_009831015.1 Picea engelmannii | reverse complement strand
CGGCACGCGAGCAGGATTTGATCCGCCCCAAAAGGTTTCTGGAAGACGGATCATTCCGGCAGGACACAAATTCTATGTAACTGTAACCCTGGTTATGCCCGAGTCAGATTACAACCGCCGGATTGGGATGTTTCAGGTATGTAATAGTAGTTCAGACTTGGGATTATTTTCCAGTATAAATGTGTGGAGACACAATAGTGTTGAAAATTCATACTAAGATACAAATAAATGCACATGCGTACATTTGGTAAGACAATATGCATTTTTTTTTACAAGAACCACCCATGTTTTGGCTGGAGCGGGTGCAAAACTCCTGGGACAATGTCTGTTGGGTTGTGGTTTACCGCCAAACCACAACCCAACTGACATAAGAATGGCAGGCGTCAACGAGAACATGAGGGTGGACTCCGGTTTGTAATATGTGCATGCGGTCCATGGTCTCCCAGTGCCGTACCTCCGGGTTGTTGATGTTTTACTTATACAACTAGCAATTACGATTCTTTATTATTATAATCATTTAGCACATTAACTGCATAAATAAGATCACTGAAAGAGAGGCAATCACAAAAACAATAGAGACACACAAATTATCTTGGGAAACCCTCACGGGGAGATATAGATAGACCAAAGACCGAACAAAAGATCCTCCTTTACTCCTTCACTAGGAAGAGTAGCGCACCACTTAACCAAGAAATACCAAGAGATAGACCAAAACCCTCCTTGACGTGACCCCCAGTTGTAGTAGTTTCTCCTCCAAGACTTGCACATTGCAGAGCTGGTTGGTGAGTGTGTCCAAATGAGGCATTGGCCTCTCTTATAAACAGTGGTGTGGCCAGCCTATAATTAGGTTTGGGCCGACCTGTCACTTTACCCTCTTAATTTACAATTAACTGTCAAGGCACAATAGGGTCGACTTTTACTAAGGCACAATAGGGCCTAATTAAATATAATATAATAATATTATTCAACTCTCTCTCAGGTAGAATATTCTTCGAAGTTACAATATTTCAACACTCCCCCTTAACAAGAAGGGTATTCTATTGACAACATCAATAACAATTGACTGGACTCAATACATCATCAAGAGGAGGGGACATCGTCATCAGTATCGGGAACACTGTCGGTCATATCTATAGGTCATCAAAAGTTTTTTCTCATCATCAACATCAGTAGAAATTGAACATCATCATCATCTGCAGCACGGAGTTGGAGTAACATCATCATCATCAACAACATGAAGTTGGAACATCAACATTATCAACAACATGAAGCTGCAACATCAATCATCAATAGCACGGAGCTGGAACAACAACATCAATGGCACGGAGCTGGAACAACATCATCAGCAACACGAAGCTGGAACATCAACATCATCAGCAACACGAAGCTGGAACATCAACATCTATATGTGGCAACAGAATGAGGCAGGTGCATCAACAACAATATTTGTGGTACTTTGATAGACCGTCCTTACCAGACCTTCGGGATTTGCCCAGGAATCATAAGATTCCCTAGGATATAAAATCCTAACAAGCTACCATGTGGTACTCTGACATATCGTCCTTATCGGACCTTCGGGATCTGCCCAGGAATCATAAGATTCCCTAGGATATAAAATCCTAATTGAGCTACCACTATTGACCACAACTGGCATATACATGCACAGGTACTCCGACAGGCCGTCCTTACTAGACCTCCAGGATCTGCCCAGGGATGATCAGTCCCCTAGGATATCAAATCCTAACTGAGCTACCCGCTATTGGTCCGAATACCATAATATCATCAACATCACTCCCCTTTTCGAGGGAGGTCCTTTCAGACAACACCAAGCTTGTCTCGGAAGTACTCAAACTTCACAGGAGACAGAGGCTTAGTCAACACATCTGTAACCTACTCATTTGTGCCAACATATTGGAGCTTTACATCTCCCTTTTGCACCATGTCACGAATGTAGTGATACTGGATCTCTATGTGCTTCATCTTATCATAGAACATTGGGTTCTCTGTCATCTTTATGCGACTCTGGTTATCACATAGAATCATGGTAGCTTCCATCTCCAGATCGAACAAACCTGTCAACAACTTCCGAAGCCATATCGTTTCACAATTGGCAGAACATGCTGCAATGTACTCTGCTTCTGCCGTGCTGAGAGCAATACTGGATTGCTTCCTGCTTTGCCACGAAGTCATGGCTGACCCCAAACTGAAACAACATCCTAAAGTGCTTTTTCTGTCCGAAGCATTTTCAGCCCAATCTGAATCAGTATAGCCATACAATTTGAAGTCACAGTCTCCAGTATTACAAAGGCCATAGTCCAACGTACCCTTAAGGTATCTCATCACATGCTTTGCAGCTACAAGGTGAACACGTCTGGACTCCACCAGATACTGACTCAAGGTATTCACAACAAAGCATATATCTGGTTTATCATCTGTCTGTATAGAGTAACATCAACTATTTCTGACGAAGTATCAACCAACAACTTTAGATTCGTCTCCATAGGAGTGGACATGGCTCTACAGTCCATCATATCGAATCTCTTCCGAATTTCCACAACATACTTTCCTTGATTAAGGAAAATCTCTTTAGCTCTATGTTCTTTTTGCAAAGCACTATTTGTCTCACTGCCTGAGAGTATGTCCTCTACTCTCTCTCCAACTGTTCCTCTGTGACTGGGACTGGGACTGGGACTCTACACCTGCAGTTGTTCTGAAGCTGAGAATGACTGCCCCATTGCCACTGTGGCTGCTGAACTCTGAGAGTAACTCCTCTACTCTATCACGGTAACAACTTTATCTGAAACTGAGAGTGGCTCAATAACTGACACTAAGGGTAGCTTATCCTCTTTCTCTGGAGGTAACTCAATCTTCTATTGTAGTCATGTCTCCATGGCCTGACTCATGTACTGCACCAACTGGCACTAAAGATAACTCAATCTCAAATACATGGATTTTCATACCTGCTCCCTCTGAATCTCATATTGTGTCGACTTCTTTTAATGAATCATGTTTGTTTTATATATACTTCTTTTGATTACTGGAGCAAGTGTCTCGTCATAGTCTTCTCCCTCTTGCTGGGAGAATTCTTTGGACACAAATCAGGCTTTGTACATCTTTATACTATTATCTGTAGCATGCTTGATCTGTTAGATCAATCTTGGAAGTCACCATTGACTTCCCTTCTGGTCTCAAGGCAAAAACTGTATCCCAATCCTTCTGACTGGCTTCCTCCTCTGTCACTGAAACAAGAGAATCTTCTCAGGAGATTTCATGTCTCCTAGAGGTCTCTGAAGCTACGATCTAGTCTTCTCAACTCATGGCATCTGTTTGCCAGTCCTGGAATATGTCTCTTTTTCCCATCTGGTTCTTTCTGAGATCAGGCTTACTTTGAGTCTTGATTTCTTCTGAGTCTACAAAAGCTTCATAGTCTCTACAAGGATATACTTGGTATTGAATACCAAGTCTTAATATGAAAAGCCGAGTCAGACTTCAAACGAATTCTGCTTCCTGTCAGGGTGGCTTCATTATCCATTGACCAAGTCTACTGTGAGTTCTATTCTAATGTTCGGTCATCTTTGGAGCCTTCTGATCCTTACAATCAATCTCCATATGAGATACTCTGTATCTCAAAAGTAGCTTCTTTTTCATCTTCTTTGGTACATGGATGTATATGATCATGTATACAACTTGGATAGTTTGCTCCATGTCTCATATGATATGTCGTCTCCTGCAACCGTCACTATAGCTTCCTCAGGGTTATCACCTGTGACCTGCCCGGAACAAGAACAACAAGGGAGAAACAACATACAAGAATAATACTCTTTATAATAATAATAAAACAATAGCGAGAACAATCGTCACAGTAGCTCCTTTAGAGCTATCACTTGTGACCTACTTGAAACAAGGGTAAAAAGTAAGAAATACAATAATAAGGAATGAGAGAAACACTCTTCTAGTGTTGTGATCAATCATTCCTCCATAGTAACCTGGAAACAAAACAATAAGTTTCTCGTAGAGGAGATGTTAGTTATATCTAGTAAATGATTACAGTAAGCATTTATCTCAATAGTGCTCACATGCTATCGAGTATTCAATAATAAAACTTTTCAAAGATTGCTATCACAACTATAGTGTTTAGCAGTTATCAAACTTGATATGTGTAAATTTGAATCTTCTCAATTTAATCAATCAAACCTGGAACCTGGAGTCTTGTCCTCAAGAATGAGTGTGTTGCTTTTCTTTCGAGTCTCCTTCATTCAAGATGACAAGTATTTTCTTCAACCTGTCCTCTGTACTAAGACAATATGCTATCTTGACAGAAATCTGAGTTAGGGAATAAACTCTATAATCTCAACTTTAATCAATCTAATACTTTGACTTTTATTTTGACCAATGGTTAGTATGATGACTTCAACAGATCAAAATGCAACCTGGATATTCATAAGATTACAATAATGCCATAACAAGTAGAGGCATATCAAAGTAATCAAACTTGGGGTGCATAGTTCCTCTGAATGTGTTGGATCTGAGATCCCTCTGGATCTACGATTATTGTTTAGACAAAAGATCCTTTCTCCTGCAAATACCCTTTAAAATAATGATACAGTTTAAACATATGTAAGTACATACCTCTGGCAGTATCGACAAGTAGTGGCACCATCTGGCAGCAACGACAAGTAATAACGAACCTTTAAAACTTCAAAGGTGCTTCAATTTGTAATTTAAAGGTAGCAGGAGATTTGCTAGGCTAAAGCGCACCAGGACAATAAAAAATCAGTCCCAACACTTCACAAAAACTTTTACTGCAACTGGTGCTGACACTAACTGGCATGAAGGAACTGATACGAAGGAATTGGCACTGCAACTGCAACTGGTACTGCAATTGCAACTAATACTGCAACTACAACTGTTATTGCAACTGCAACTTAGGGTTTATAAGGAAACCCTAATTTGTCAAACTTCAAATTTCAGAATTCTGATCTAGGGACTAGATGTGCCCTCCTAGGGCGAGTTCGTAGGTGTGGTTACTTTCTCCAATGTCCTCAAACAAGGAAAACATCGCACTTAGGGTTTCTGCCAAAACCCTAATTCTGCAGCAACTGCAATACTGAAAACTGGATTGTGAGTTCGTCTCTTTCAGGCCTGCTCTGATACCATGTTGAAGTTTTACTTATACGACTAGCAGTTACGATTCTTCTTTATTATTATAATCATTTAGCACATTAGCTGCATAAATAAGATCACTGAAAGAGAGGCAATCACATAAACAATAGAGACACATAGATTATCCTAGGAAACACTCATGGGGGAGAAAACCTAGCAAAAACTTCCTCAATATAGATAGACCAAAGACCGAACAAAAGATCCTCCTCTACTCCTTCAGTAGGAAGAGTAGCGCACCACTTAACCAAGAAATACCAAGAGATAGACCAAAACCCTCCTTTACGTCACCCTAGTTGCAGTAGTTTCTCCTCCAAGACTTGCGCATTGTAGAGCTGGTTGGTGAGTGTGTCCAAATGAGGCATTGGCCTCTCTTATAAATAGTGGTCTGGCCAGCCTATAATTAGGTTTGGGCCAACTTGTCACTTTACCCTCTTAATTTACAATTAACTGTCAAGGCACAATAGGGCCGACTTTTACTAAGGCACAATAGGGCCTAATTAAATATAATATAATAAGATTATTCAACTCTCTCTCAGGTAGAATATTCTTTGAAGTTACAATATTTCAACACGGGTACCCTCATAGCTACCTCACGTGCTGGGGCGGCCCTAAACCACAATCCAACATACATAAGAGTGGTAGGCCTTAACGAGAACATGAAGGTGGATTTGGGTCCGCAATATGTACATGCGGGTTATGATCTCCCATTGGCATACCTCTAGGTACCCCCATAGCTACCTCATGTGCTGGAGCGGCCCATGGGAATGGAACTCGGTCAAGATATCATATATTTAGTAAAAGAATATTACCACTAAGGTCCCCATTTACATGGCAAGTTCCTATATTATAAAAGGAAATGCTATGTTCAGAAGATAAGATAAAATAATTTATCAATGTCCAACAAATGACCACAAAGTAGGTTGGCCCAATGTTTTAAAAGTTGGAATCAGACTTGAAACTGGTTAAAAGTTCAAGTAGACTGTAATCATACTTAGATGGGAATTGGACTGGTGTATAGTTTATGAATCGATTTACTAAAAAATACTTGAATATGAAAATTTTGTTGAAAAGAAATATATTCATGTACATCAATGTAAATATAAGATTCCAAACCATCAGAGACTCTTGCTCAAATTGGACTCTTTGCTTAAGTGAATTTATCTCCCAAGATGGACTTTATAACTCATGTACAAGAATTTTATATTAGCTAACAATGCTTTTGAATTGTCTTCTTGATTCTTTATTGATTCAAGATGATATTCCAAGGGTTTTCGACTTCATGACGCTGTTACAATGGTTAAGGGGGTGAAAACCCCCCTGCGGACTCCCTGTGTTGCTGCATGGCAGGTTGTGGGTAGAGCCTGTGTTTTTTGATTGTAAATTTAAGCACATTTCATGAAATTTCCATTGATTCCTTATGGTATTAGTGAATCAATCCCCACTCCACAATTAATACGCTAATGGAAAAGGAAACACTCAATTACTCCTCCTGAGCTTGATGGAAGATGTTGATTTTTTCCCTTTCTCTCAATCCCTTGCTTCTGTGTTTCAAAATGAGTCAAAGAAGTGAAAAAAAAAAGATTTTATAGGCTGTCTTAGATGGGTTTGGTACATAATTGGCTGAATTGACCAGTTCAGACACTGAACCAGCCAATTCGGTATAGAACCAGTCCTCGAACCGATTTAAGGCCCATTTTGGTGTCTTTGGAGGTCTGGCCGGCCAAACTAGTTAGTTCTGGTTTTGTTTTGGCCAGTTTTGAAAACACTAAACGTGACTAAAAGAGTACATCTAGTCTAAAGATAATCTAGGAGTGCAAAAACAACTCCTATGTCAATATTGAAAGCATAAAAGACAAAGAACTAAGTGTTTGGCTAAAGGTTAAATATCTAGCCAAAAGAAGATATAAAAGAAGGTGCAAGTACAAGAAAGTCTCAATACAATGTGGAAGTGTGAAAGCAACTCCTAGATTAATACTGAAAGCAAAAAAGATAAAGAATTAAGTGTTTAGCTAAAAGCTAAATATCCAACCAAAAGAAGATATAAAAGAAGGTGCAAGTACAAGAAAGTCTCAATGCTAAAGCAAAGGAGAGGATGTGAATGTTACCCCCTCACTTCTAGGGGTAACTAGAGGAGAAATTTTTCTCCATGATTCACATTTCAAACAACAGATCTGATGATGTTATTTTGGACTCTCCACAGACAGTTGCCCGTAGATGCCTTCCATTCCATGCTTAGCTCAGCTCACACATATGATATGGTGCATTTGCACACTTAGGCACATCGTTCTGACACTGCATATCGAGTGATAATGTTAATACTTGAGGCATGAAAATGGTGATCATGGGTTGATTTAGATATTGAATCATGATGCTTTGGAATTATGCTTTTTGCCTTGTCTCACCTTGGTGGTCATTATCATTTTCTAGTTAAGTGTTGTTACGCTTGGGCAAAGTTGTACTACTAAGGGGCCATAATGGGGTTACCATAAATAACATATTCCATTTGTCACCTATCTGTTGTCTTTTCTTTTGGGTTGGGTGTTACATGTATCCCAAAAAGGTCCGTGCCTCATGATCCCATGAGAAGAAGGGGCTTGAAACCCCGAGGTTGATGCGACTTTATTAAAAATGGTATAGAAAAAGCAAAAGTCCCAATTCAAAATGTGGGGCAAAGAAACAAACAATAAAAGCAAAGTACTAAAAACCAAGAAAAAAAAAGCTAAGAGGCCATCACCCCAAGTCCTATGCAATGAATGCATATCTTATGAAAGGACTTAGCAAATCAAGTGTCAAAAACCAAAAGAGGTTAAAGCTATAAAAGAAAAAGGCAAATAGGGGTTTGGAAAGACATAGTGCCCACTGCCAAGGAAAGGGTACCTCACTACCTAAGCACTCCCTCTACAAAGGCGCTCATGAGGATGAATACTATACATGGCCTTGCATGTTAGGGATATCCACCCCATGAATTAAATCCCAATCCATACCACTATCATTGCACATACTCTTTGATGGGTTCACTGGGACATACCTCTTGGTTTGGGTACTGTCACACCTAATAGGGGGTAATAATGACCCTCCCATACCTAGACGTGGCAAATTGTATAATTTTGTAAGATAATGTGAAGTTTGAAGACGACATTCTGTGAGATCTATCTAATGGCTTTTGTGTTAACATGACTCACTTTATATGTTGTGTTTGGATTGTGTACCTTGCCTCTGGTCTTCATGATGCATCTTGGACCACATGAGCCCCCTCTTCTAATGATGATTGTACATGCTTTGATGACACCAGGGTAGGTTACGCCCAAAGATGGCCTTCTATGCTGAACTCTTCGTAGAGGTGAGGGAAGGGTTCATTATCCAACCCCCATACACATCCCGTCATTAGGCGCATTCTATTTGTATCCCACTAAGTCAGTTGCGAGTGGGCTCACACAGACTTAGAGTTGAGATAAACCACCAGATAGTACAAGCAGAGAGGATTTGTTAGCTGTGACATCTTCATGAGGTGGAGACAAAGGAGCACTTCATATTCCGTTGACCCATCTATTATGAGATCCATGGGAGATTTCATTGTTTGTTCAGAGGTATCAAGACCCTATCCAGTTTCTTCCGACATTCATACCAGAGATGCCTAGCTCTTTACATGTAGGAGGCCCTTAGCCTTCGTGGCCACATTCTCCAACCTCCTCCTAGACCAAATCCCACTCAACATATTACTTCTTTCTTTACAATGGTCCCATCATCCAGGGGCACCAAGAGACAGACTGGCAACAACATTGCCTTTGACTCTAGATTGGTGCGAACCGGAGGGATCATTCCTCCTCCCCAGAGACCCCAAAGACATTGCCAAACCAAATTCTTTACCAACAGACAAATGAGATCACCTAGACACTAGAGGTGGGTTACTTCTTCTAGACAACAACATATTAGGCGACTCAGATTTTCCCCTAGCTCTTCCTTGGGACACCATTCTATCTTGAGTTTTCTTCATTCGGCCTAGGATGATAGGAGAGAGAGATCTAGTGGACCATGATCTAGTCCTTGGATCCCTCCCCTCTGTATATCTCCCTCGCATTTCGCCCACACTTGGAGTCGAGGGTTTCTATATTTTAGCATAGATCTCATGCTTTACTTTACTTCTTTCTCTTTATATAGGAGACATTTTGGTACTCTTGCTTTGTCTCAACATTATTGTACTCAGCAGTCCCATTGACCTACTTTGTGGTCATTTGTTGGACATTAATATAATTATCTTAACTTATCTCTTTTCATCTTATGGTTATGTTTATGAATGCATTTTTGGATTGATGTTATTTCTCTAGTGATGGTTCTTCATCCTCTTGGATCATTTTTGAACAAACCCTTCTTGTCAAAATCCTTGGAAGGTTTACTAGTGGAGGAATCTTCCCTTAACATTTTAGGAGGATTGCCTTGGGTTAGTAGTGGGCAACCTGTAAGCCTCACTCTAAAATAATCCACGTCATCCTCCCAAAGAAGGATCTCTATTTGACCCCATATGCCCAAAACAGGAGGTACTGGTATTTTTCTCCATAATAGTCAATCATTATTGCTGAATTTTACTACTTTAGGGTTAGGGTATATTTGCTGCAAAATTTTATTTTTAGCCATAAAAACCAAGACTTCTAGGGTGTTTAAGCATACTATTGACCTAAACTACATTTCTGAAACCCTAATTTATTTTCTGAAGCGTTATTACAACCATCTAAGACAAAACGTCTAGGGTTTTAGGGCTGATTTTTACTGTTTAATTTTCTGATTTTGTTGGCAAGTAAAACCTTACTTTAACCTAGTATTTAGCACTATAATTTATTGGATCATTTCATGATCAAAGGAATATCATTTTACTTCTGTAATAGTCTCTTTAATTGTTGTTATAATTTATTTCATTGCTGCAATTACATACATTCTTTACATATTTCACCACACCTTTAGACATTTTCTTTATTTCTAGTGTTTGGAGACCCCATTAAACTTGTACTTGACCCAGAGAGCCTCTTTATTGGGCTTGAATCCTCGATACTCTAAATCTGGAAATTGTCTTATCCCACCACCTCTTATTCACTTTGCCTATCTTTATCTTGGTGGTAGTGTGAGTAGTCACCCTAGGGGGCCCTAGACTTGATTGTGTCTTGCCTAAGGATTCTTGGAGGCTAGTGGGGAGGCCTCCATTGTGTTGGATACTATTCCTTCACTAAAGAGAGGGAAGTTGTTGCCTAGGTGATAGTGGTGACATCTTCCATGTTCCATTAGTCTTAATGCCTTGTGAAGGTTTTGCACTTGGTGCTAGATTGTGTGGTAACAGTGAAGCCTTGTTGGAGTTGGAGCTTGTTGTTGAGGATGTGTAAGGGGATCACGATCTAGGCTCCTCATTATAGTCATCAATCACTACGAAGTGGCCAGTGCATTGGCAGATGATATCCTTCAGGGAGTGGGTGGGATTGAGAGGGCTTGGCTGTATGATCTTGAGGGGAGCACATCTCTCCTAACATCCAAGGCTGTGGGGAAGAAACTCTTGATGGAAGCTTGGTTGCTTGAGTGACCCTATGGGGTGGAGGGATGGGGTGAGTGAATTTGGAACTTCTAGAATTGGTCTATTTGTTAGGTTGGTGTTTTACACTTTGTTCTAGAATGACTACTCCACATGTATCTTGAGGAGGTTGGTTGGCTCCCCTTTGGGGGGCAGGGTTCGAAGGTAATGGAAGGTTGCACTAAATTGGGATATGAAGTCTCATGAATCTCTACGTGCTATTTATTGGCTTGATCAGATGGGACAACTGGGAAGTATGAGGTGATCCCTTGGAAGGCCTTCGGCTGGGAGGGGACATGTAGAGATTGAGATTTGTGTTTGAATACTTCCCTCATGAAGAGGGCAAGACATCTCTAGTGGGGGAGCGAAAAAAGGTTGAAAGATAGCTCCCCAAGTCTTAAAGAGAAAGAAATACTTCAAGACCTTCATAACTGACTTCTAGGGGAATGCTTTACCTGTTCTTTAACATGGTATCAATTCTGCCTTTATTTGTCTTAAGGTTTACCTAGATCTTTTGCACCTGTGATCACAAAGCTGGCAAAATTAAGTTTCTCATTGGGCATATTTATTTATCCTATTTCACGCCATCCTGTGCATCATATACTTTGTTACTGTGATTTTGGTGTACAACATCATTACGAACCATCAATGCAAGTTAGAGGGAACTGCTATGAGTGATTCATGTTGGCGCTGTGAAATACATCTTACTTTTGTGGCAGGATATCACTCATGAAATTTTTTAAACTGATTCAGCTTGGGACTTGGTCACTTATCTGTCCAGTTTCTGCATTGAAGAGATTCACCTAATCATGAAAGCTAACTATTATTTGTATTAAAATTGAAGGTAGATATCAAATCAGTTAGGTTCAAAGCTGGCTATAATCGGAAGTGTCATTTATAAATATGTTTGTGTTTAATAATTAGTCATCATTGGTGAGATTTAAATATGATTTCCTGCCATTTGTATAAAAAAGCAGTTAGGCTAGTCACCGGGGCATAATGCTATGATTGTTTTGGGTGCTTTTATTTTCCCAGCATAGGGAGAAATTATTTTGGGAAAGCAGTGTGCTTCCCAAACTATTGCAGGCAAGCAGTATGCAACCCTTATTGTAATTGTATTGTTGTTCTCTCTTTGGTTATGCTCTTGCAGTTCATAATTTCTTCGAAATCCTGTCACATACGAAAACAAGAATGCTAACCAAGTCTGCTGTTGACTACTACCATTATGTATTTATATGGTTGTCTTTGGGAAGTGAAGATCATCACTTATTCAACCGTGTGAAGGGTTTGTATGCATGTGTGAACTTGTGACAAAATTTATTAATGTGTCTTTCTGTTATGAACCTAATCTGGCTCACGAGTTAAATATCCAAAATACTTGGAACACAATGTAGAAATCCATATGGATAACAATATATATATATATATATATAATGTATGAGTAAAATATGAGATGATTACAAATGAGAAATGAGGGCTACATATATACCCACGTAGGGACGCCCTTTCATACGAGACATGACCTTTCATCATGAAGGCGTCTCTTCATAACATATTTAGTTATTGAGTATTAATTATTATCTATTTTTACCTATTTATATGTATATTTGTGTTCATAACATTGCCTTCCCCTTTTGAAATGCTTTGTCCTCAAAGCACAGTGATGGATGGGCTGGATGTCTTTTTCTTTGGCTTGTAATGTCTTCGCATCATTCTCTATTCTTGGAGCTGTTGTAGTTGATGATATGAGACAATATGAACCTCTGAGTGCTGAGCAAAATTTTTGAATCGTAAAAGGATTTGACCATCCTAATTCAATCTTTTGCAGAACGTTGCACTTCCACGATAAACTATGAATGAGACTTAATTGCACGGGTATCAATATGTTTTGGACGATAAATTAGTTGTTTTCATCTAAGTGATATTGATACTCTGATTGGTTAAGATATCTGCTTTTATGATTTGGATGTCAATAAGGAGTTCTTATAACATGATTTTCCCTTATCATTCTTGTAGCGTTTTCTTGGTTTAATTTTGATATATGATTTTCTTCATGCACCGAGGTTGCCTTGTTAATGGCCGACTTTTGATTAGTAAATACATTTGAAGCTTTCATCGTTTGTACTCCAACATCTGACGTTGTCTTTTGTTCAATTGACCTTATTGGATCTGTAATTGTTCCATTTTCCATAACTTGGATTTGTTTATCTGAAAACTTTGATGCTTCCTTTTCTATAAGCAGTTCTAACTTGTTTTCCAGAGACTTCTTATCTGTCTTAAGCTTTTTTGTTTGCGTAAGTAGGTTTTGATTATGATTTTTTAAATGCAAATTTTCTTCATTATCTGATTTGTCGATATCTTTAATGTCTGGATTTTCAAGTTTCTCTTCTTTCAACTTTTTGGTTTGCTCTAGTAACCATTGATTAAGGTTTTTCAAATGAGAATTTTCTTCATTTTTTTTTAATAAGTTCTTCACGAGATCTTGATTCTATTGTTCCAACTTCTGAACGCATTGTTTTCTATATTTTGACTTCTTGATCTGTGTAAGTAGTTTTTGACCGTGGTCTTTTAAATGAGAATTTTTGTCATTTTTTATTTGTGATAACTTCGTTAAATTCTTTTTGCATCCTTGATATTAACTTTTGATTTTCTTGAAGGATCACCTTCGAGATATCTTTAAAGTCTTTTGATGAAGGTATTATCGATTTTGATCTCATAATAGTGTCTTGAAATGTCATCATTTTCTTCTTATGGGGAAATGTCACAAATTTTTTCTCCATGTTTAAGATGAAGGTACCTAGATTTTTAAACCAGGGTAATCGGAGAATGATGTCAATTTATTTTTTATACATGGTTATAACATAGAATTGAAATATATACTCATATTCATCAATTGTCACTTGTAACTTCTTAATTTGAAAATATCTTCCTTTTCAATTATATCTGGCTCTGGAATTAATAATTGATTTTCCAAATCAATATTAATGTAATTTTCGTTATTGTCCACATTGATAATGATGTTAACCTCTCTTCCTAGAGTACTCCCCTTCAATGTAAAAAACTCGCAACATGAATTTGGATAACAACATTCATAAAAAAATCTTCCTTTTCCCTTGTTATTGGACTCCATCTTGCTTTCGTGAATAATTTACGATAAATGATACCCTTTTTTTTCTCTAAGAGTTAAATAAAAATTCTTTAATGGCGTGGAATAAATATATATATTCTCTTTACTTTAACTTCGAATTGAATTGAAATTCTTCTTCAACTCCTCTTGCTTTTCACCTCGTATAATTCTTTTATTAATAAACTTTGAATTTAGAAATTTATGATCCCTTTTCTTTTCAAGCTAAGCTACTTCCTTTCTTCGAAATTGGCCCTTTAATATTGGCTTCCTTTCCTAAATAATCCTTGATAATTCTTTTTCTTTCTTCTTATATATATATATAAATATATTTTTAAGGAACTTTAAATACTTATTCCTATGACTTATATAAAGGGATTTTAAAATGCTTTTATTTCCTTTTTTCAATAAATGAACTACTTGCAATAAAATAATATATTCCCCTTTGGATAATTAGGTACGGTCCACTTGTTCATACAACTTAAAGACTCAAGCCGTTTATTGTTAATTATTTGATGAATCGATATTACGGAGGGTTGGGATGCCTGGGTTTGAAAATTAATATGGGCTACCTTGGTAATAATAGTGGCCACGGATTATACAAAATTGCATGAAGTCCTTCAAATTGTACAGATGAACAGTATGGAAGGGTAGATAGTACGATACAGATTAAAAAGGCGACTGTACGACTGCCAACGGCTGTACAAAAAGTCTGGTGGCGGATCAAATTGGCATGGAATTCTGTAACTAAATTCTGTGTACGGCTGTAATTTTAACTTGATTGGCAGTTATATTGCATGGATGTACGGATGGCAGTGGAGGTTATGGTCGGTACAGCATAACTATTAATTCTTAATTAGCACATGTACGGATAGCATGCTGATTTTATTTTCTCAATCTGTGATTGTACGGCTGCAGAAACCTAGCGGATGTACAGCTGAATTAGTTGATTATTTGTACGGAAATGATTGTTATTGCTTCAATCATACGGACATGTAGTTAATTAATCGTACGATTGACACAAATTTAGTGTTGTTCCGCTGAATAAAATTTAATACTGCGTTTGTTATTAGTATGACACTAATTATTGTTAAATTATGAGCTTGATTTAATACTAAAAGTACTTCTTTAAATTCTGACTGTACTTTGAACTTAGTTTAACATTATTCGTAAACCAGAACAACAATAATCATAAGAATTTACCAGCATGCAAGATCACAACACATGTACCCTGGGGAAACCCTATACAGGGAGAAAAATCCCAACAAACAATCTCCTTTTATTGCATTAATAAAGTATGATCACTTACAAAATATCCACCATGAAGACTTTGCTCTTAAAGAGCTTGCCAATGACTCTAAACTGACTGTAGACTACTGAGAAACCTTGCTGTTATAAACTCTGTTATAGGCCAGCCTTGAAGGTGTACCTTGCTACTTTCTTGGACTGATACGCTGCCCTTTATTTGACTGTTATAGCTGCTTGTTATTGGACTGATATGGCTACCTTTATTAGACTTATATAAGCTATGTTCTTAGACTGTTATATGCGTCTTTGAGCTGGACTGATACACACCTGAGCTGGACTGATACGCACCGGTTACAGGACTGATATGTGCTGCTGTTTATGGTCTGATATAGTGCCTTAGTTCACTGTTATATGCCTCTGCTTAAGGTTTGATATATGCGCTTGTGTTCTGGACTGATATGCACCTTCTCCCTCTCACTCATACGCTGGCCTGTGATGAATGGTAAAGAGGGTCGACCTTTGTACTTAAGGAGGAAGAAGGGAGGGCTCAAAATAGACGCTTGAATGCATGCTTGTCATAACTCAGCTTTACACTTGAATTCAAATTTAGAACTTGACTTTACACTTCAGTTACAACTTGCCCTTGACATGGCATTGCATGTTATGCCAACTCAACAAGTGACTCGACCTTAACTATGCATGCGAACTCCTCAGCATGCACATGACATGCATGCATGCAACTTGTCATGCATGCATGCAACTTGTCATGCATGCAACTCGACATCATGCATGCAACATGCAACTCAACATGCAACACGCAACTCAACATGCAACATGCAACAAACTTGACAACTTTGACTTTGACCTAGACATGCAATTTTGACTTTTACAACTTGACTCTTTACATGGCAATTCAAATTTCTTCATGGTGGATGGTGTTACATGTGCCAATGCACTAGATCAATACATTTACATAATTTGCAATATCACGAAGATTGTTTGTTTCTAGCTCATAGGAATTTTATGTTCAACCTAACTTTTGCTAGATGCCTTGACTTTTGCTCATGGCTCACAAGGCTTGACTAAGCTCACAGAGGTTGTATGTTCCCCTCGACTTTTGCACTAGTCTGTCTATGCTTACAGAGGTTGTACGTTCCCCTTGACTTTTGCACTAGACTGTCTATGCTCACTGAGGTTGTACGTTCCCCTTGACTTTTGCACTAGACTGTCTATGCTCACTGAGGTTGTACGTTCCCCTTGACTTTTGCATTAGACTTACATCTTGACTTTTGTCTTAGACTTACAGGCTTCTACCTTTGCCTTGGCTTGACTCACAAGATCATGTAGCATCTCGTTCGTCCTGGCTTTTGGTTTGATTCACAGAGGTTGTACGTTCCCCTTGACTTTTTTCAATACCTCAAAAGACTGATTGATTCTCCAAATCTCCTTGGCTAGCCTCAGGGTGGCCCATATGGCCTCTCATTGGAGAATGACTGTCGATGCTGCCAAATTTAACAATTATATGGTAGCGAAATTGACATGATTTTTTTTTTATAATTTTATATATTTTTTCTGTCTCTTCCTTCTATGCTTATAAATATCGGCGGGAGAATGATCTTCAACGAGATACTTGCATTTTGAAATCGCCAAAAGCCCAAGTGTCGTCAAAGACCAAAATCAGAGGAACTCTGAAAAGATAGAGTTGGCTAAAAGCCAGATCAACCAATGGTCGAGATCAGAAAAACGAGGCTTTGATACCAATGTTATGAACCTAATCTGGGTCACGAGTTAAATATCCAAAATACTTGGAACACAGTCTAGAAATCCATATGGATAGCAATATATATAAAATGTATGAGTAAAATATGAGATGATTACAAATGAGAAATGAGGGCTACATATATGCCCACGCAAGGGGGCTCTTTCATAAGAGACATGACCTTTCATCATGAGGTTGTATGTTCATAACATATTTAGTTATTGAGTATTAATTATTATTATTTAATTATTACCTATTTATACCTATTTATATGTATATTTGTGTTCATAATGTTGAATTTTCACTATGCTAGGCTCAAGCATGAGGTTTATTTCAATTTTAGCATTTACTTGAACCATAAACAAATGCAGCTACACCATTCACAATCGCTGCAATAACCAAGACCACAAGAAGAAATACCATGCACAAGAACACAAGATATATCCCGGGAAACCCTTCTACTCAAGGGAAGAAAACCCAACAATCCTTTGCTATATTCTCAAGAGAAGATCCTCCAACCATGAAACCCTAATGCACACAAGAGGGTGCTCTACTACCTTGAAACTTGCACCCAAGAGAGGTGCGCACTTCAGCCCTAGAAGATGTACTTGCTGAAATTTCCAAAATGACAAGTGACTTGTGTGTGAGTGTGTTTCCACAATGGGGAAATTACCTTTATTTATACTATACTGGACATACCAAAAGTGGTGTCTATTGGCACAACATGGCCGACCTCAATAACTCAGAAAATAATTAATTATTACAATAAACATTAATTATCTTTCACATATGGTGGAGCCGACCTGTACCCTTTACATTACAATTAGGGTTACAGGTAAATCTTACTCTCAGACAATATAGCAAGGGATCTCACACATCCACTAGTGCTCAGCCACTAGGGGTATATCCACCTGTGCTCAGCCACAGGGACGTCCTACTCAACATAGCTCTATCTCACTGAGTCCATAGGAGAATCATCTGGAGTACCATCTCAAGCCTGACTCAACTGTGTCCACAAGGCAGGAGACCACACGTCATAAAAACTCAGTCCAGAGTCTGATGCACACCCATCACATGGGCACCTTCACCCCTCACAGGGGTACACATCGTTTCATCTCAAACGACACACTCATCTCATGGGCATCCTCACCCCACACAGGGGCATACACATCGACACACCCATCTCATGGGCATCCTAACCCCACACAGGGGCATACACATTGACACACCCATCTCATGGGCATCCTCACCCCACACAGGGACACACATCGTCTCATCTCAGTCTCAGAGAGGAACGACACACCCATCACATGGGCACACCCAACTCATGGGCTCTCTCACAGGTCATCTCAACTCAGTCTCAGAGGAGAATGTGTCCTGGAGGATGTTTCACGAAGCTGTAATCATCAACACATAACACTTTCACACTAGCTTGAAAAAGGAATATTGGAAGGAAAGATTTGGATGTAGAATGAAGAAGTCAGTTTTATTCTCTATTTTGCAAATTGCTTACGTATTTTATTCTCTAAGAAAGCAATCTTGGATTTTATCTTTGCTTTCAACTTTTTCTTTTATTCTTGCTTTCATGCATGAGTCAATTTTATTGTCTCTCTTTCACTAATTGCTTTCAATAGTAATGTGGGGTTGAGTCCCATGCATGGGCACGATAAATGTAACATGGGGTTGAGTCTAGAACAAGGCAATAACCTGTAGAATATGACAATAGGAACACGCCAACAAATCTTGTACATGATGGTAAGATCAAATGCTTGGGTCTCGTGGAGTACAACAGTAACGCGGTGACAAATATGGAGCATAACATTTGTAAGAAGAAAAATGTTGTGAACTTGTCGGTGACAAACATGGAGCATAACATTTGTAAGAAGAAAAATGTTGTGAACTTGTCGAACTAGGAGCTAGACATTGATTCGATTTGTGTCTAGGAGATAAGATAAGAATAATAAGTTGAGTTAAATTTATTAATGTTCGACAAATGACCATAAATAGTTCAATTAGATTGGTAAGTACAAAAGTATCAATACACTATGGGAGTGTAAGGGCCACTCTTATATAAGACCAAAAGCAGATCTAATCTATAATAGCAAGGAAATAATACTAGAACAATTGGAGTGGTGCATGGATTGCATAGGGCCAAAAGCCAAATGCCTCGGAGGGATACCTCAAAAGAGGGGGTATAAAGGAAGGGAAAGAAGCCCATGTGCCCCTTGAACTTGTCGCTTGAAGAAGAGGAGGAAATGTGGCTCCCATGTGGGTCTTCAACCCCTGTAGACGTGTCTCTCCTAGTTTTTAGAGGCCAAAGAGAAAAACTCTTGATAGAAGACAATCCAGAAGATGTGGAGGAACTAGTCTGTGATGTGTCTCATTGTCTCAAGGAAGTGGCTTGTTGTTGAGATTTGGAAGCTGAACACTGCTTGCTAGAAAGACGAGCACCTTTCTTGGGATCTAAGCCAACAACTCCATAAGGGTTTCCTTGGTGGAGGATGGGAGGCCCCCTAAGTTCTCATGGATTTGAATTCCAGGGGCATGGTGCCACTATTTGCTTGCCTCTTGGTGCCCCTATCTGTTGGGAGCACTTGAAGAAAAGATGTGATTGTCTTAGTGGTGTCCAGGTGGTCTAAGCGTGGAATATTGGAGACCAAGTGCCTCCCTTATGAACAAAGGTAAGCACCGTTGGTCCAGGTATCGGAAAAAGATGGAGATAGAGTTTTGAGACTCCTTGAAGAAGCAAAAGAATTGCCCATGTACCTCGTAGTAGATGGGGCATTGGAAAATAAGTGCTCCTCTGTCTTGGTCTCCTGCATATGAAAAAGCTGGCAGATATTGGTCCTCCCGTGGAATTTGATGCTTAGCGTCCATGCAGACTCTATGCAAACTCACATGGAATTGACCCAGAAGTATCTTGAGTACATGCATATAGTGTCATAGTGTGTAAGGGGGTCGAACGATGAGGCTATATTTTAAGCTCCATGAAGTTCTCTACGTAAAAGGCCATCTTGGGCTTTACCCCCCATAGTGGGTTGAGCCAAGTGACTTGGATGTATTGCTTGTATATATGGTCTCTGATATTCCTGTTAAGCTCTTGCTTGTTTGACAAGAGATGTCTAGGGGCATCCAAAGAATACTTGAAAGGAGGGGACCGGTCCATGGAGAAGCCAATTGACCGGAGAAGACCCAAAAACTCAGAATACCAACAATGGGCCCATTTAGTTTGTTTAGTTAAGGAGATGGCCTCTAAGGAGCAGTAAGCAAGATATGAATAACGACCCCTACCTGTAGTTGAGTTGATAAAGCTTAGGATATGCTGCATAAATGAATCCAATCTAAAGATGGTCTTGAGTTGGAAAGGGTGGGTTGCAAATTTTGCTTGAATAATGGCCATGGAACTATCCTCTTGCTCCCGAGGATGCAAAGAAGCATGGTTTAGTTTGACTCTAGCAAACTAGGCCCCCAAACCTCAAAACTATGCAAATCTATGGGTTGAATGATTGAGTCCTTGAGATCCATCTTGGATGATATGTCTTGGTAGTGGCTTTGGAAATATTGCCACTTGAGGAGAGCTAGGGATCCATAGCCTTTGTTGATTTGGGGCTAGAGGGCGTTCCTTAACCCAAAGCCAGGTCTTGAAAAACTGAACCCCCAAGTATGTATAAGTTGTGGTGATCTCAATATCCTCCCGTCGGAAAAAGAAATGGAAGTTTGTAAGGACATTCTTTCACTCGTTGAAGATCATCACCTTGATTTTACCTAGGTTGTCTATCAACTATCGAAGGTCACAAAATCTGGATAGGGCATCTAGTTGTCTTTGCAAATCCTCTGGGGTAGAGGCCGAGAGGATCACGCCATCTCTGAAGAGGAGGATGTAGATCAAGGCTTGGTGAAAGAGAACCATCCTGTAGGGGAGAGAGGGCACCTTTGTTTCACTTTAATGGTGATTTGCATAAAATTTGATACATCATGCTCTATATAAAGGTGGCTAAGAATTGACTCATAAAGGCACATGCTTGTTGTGATGAGGATCTCTAATATGCCAAACACTTTTTGATAGTCTACAAAATAGTAGTAGACTTTTGAAAAGTGGTATCTCGCCTCCTCAATGTTGGCTTTGAGGGTTAGAATATAATCAATAGTTTGATGCCTAGTGTGAAAACCTTCCTACCCTCTGGCTTGCAAATGTTGTTTCTCAAGCTTGTCTAATAGATGCAAACAAAGGGTGGTAGCAAAGAGCTTGGAGAAAGTGTTACCCACCATAATTGTCTGATAATTATTCGGATCAATCGTGGACCTTTATTTGTGTATTAGGTGTGTTGTCGCCCTTATGCACACTTGCAGACGTGAGCTAAGTCCCGCTCACTTAGTGTGCCCTCGGAGACACAATGTCTAAGCCCCTGCCCACACTGTCACCTTGACAGGAGCTTCTTCCGTCTAGGCTTACTCCTAGGGAAGC
>ML787553.1:617506-632848 GCA_009831015.1 Picea engelmannii | reverse complement strand
GGGCTCATGAAAAAATCTAAATAAGTTCAAAGTAACTAATTTCAAATATGCATATATGTCAATACTGGATAAAATAGAAAAATAACTACTTGTCTCAAGAAATTACTAATTCAAACAAGAGTAATTTGAAATTAAATACCTGGTTAGCAAAGCCAATAAATAGTCAATCTTTCTCAAGCTGTAGCATTATTGAATTCAATTGGATTCTTGGAGTGTTATAAAGGAAGTATGACCATTGTCCCAATGCAAAAATCATTCAAACAAATGAACTTTGTGTATGAATATAAACTTTTAAAACAAAAAACCAAGCATGAGATGCATTATTTACAAGTTTGAAAGAGTGATAGTTTGAGTAGTAGTGCAACCAAATTAGGTTGAGACAAGATGTGGATTAAAGAAAGGTTAATTTGAAATGAACTGAAAATGAAAAATGTTGAATTCAAATTGTAAACATGAGGTCCCATGTGTGATATTAAAAAATTGAATGAGGAATGCTCTGTGAATTGAGGCTATGTGAAAATAAAAAAACCTACTTCTTTATTAATAGGTGAGGGATGAACCAATTTTGGGAATGTGGCTGAAAAAAAAATCAGGGAATGTGTTCACATAGAGGCAACCCAACTTGGTCATCAGGACCAATTTAGAAATCATGTTCCCATATCACCAACATTTGTAAAGGAAATACCCAATCACAATTGAATTCTAAAAAATGGATTCACTCATGCGAAAAGTATGGGAATATATTTCCACACATGCGAAAAGGTTTTCATGCATGTGAATGTAAACTTGTGAGCAAGAAAATTGAGAAATCAAGACTAATTAAGAAATCAATACCCCATGACACTGCGATGGTAAAAGGGAGGCCCAGTTAGAATGTCGGGGCCAATCACAAAATCAAGACCTATCCACACCAAGTTAGTGAAAGGAGGGTTTCATTTGGATATCAAGGTTGATTCTAAAATAATGGGCCTAATTGAGTTGATCAAGTGACAAATAGGCCCAATTTAAGGATTAGGCCCAATCTAAATATCAAGAACTAAAGAGTTCAAACCATAAAAATAAAGAAATCATAATCTTTTAAGTAATAACTCAAGAAAAGATTAAATGAAAACTTCACAAGTGAAGCATGAAAACCAATCTAAATCGACCAATTAAAACAAATAATGTGGTGTTCTGTATTAGAAAATGGAAAATATAAAACAAAAAGAACTAACATTACCCAGATTTACTGTAGAACATATAAATAACAACTAGAATAGAAAAATAAAGAACCATAATGGAACCAAAATGTTATACCTTTATTACTGGAAACAATGTTCAGTTTCCTGTTCGAGAGGACAACCTCCAATTGAGAAAATCTCAATTAAAAATAACTTCAAAATAAATGTTTTACATTGCTTCTACATATTTATATAGTACTTCATACCTCCTAGGAACATTCTAGAGAAGGAAATTTCTAGTAGATAGAACCTTGTAGTAAGCCTTCTTACAATTATTGCTTTCACAATATCACATGTGCCTTATTTACTAGATATGGCCTCCATCCATAGAGATACATAGTAACATATCTATCTACTTAGGGGGTTAGGAACCTAACAAATAAATAATGCAACAAGGTATTAAAGAGCCAAATCCTATATGTAAATCAAAAGAAAGAATCATATCCTTATGAGTGACAAAAAGTGAGGTCCCAATTTTTACCCAAAACTTGGGGGGTGTTGGGAGAACATGTGAATCTATAAGTCATTGTTATTGTAGTATTTGTACTTGTGCAAATCCCACCACAAGATCCAAAAATATTGCATAACTATGGAAGAATCTACCATTTCCACCTAAGTAGAGACTTCCCTTGTTTTAGTGATGGAAGAGGTCCACCATAAGGAAAGCTTCCCTGGTGATCTCAAGGGATCAAATAGTAAGTTTAGTATCCAAAACTAGCGCCCCTTATCTTGATAACCAAATGGATGGTCTAGGTCAAGGAAGAGAAGAGGTTTGAAATTTATTTGATACTTTCTCAGAACAATAACACTTTACAACATATAATAAACAATCTCCAAGCTAAAGTATGAAACAAAGATCTCTTTTGGACACTAGACAAGTTAGATTTCTATTGTTGTTGCAAATTGCAGCAGTAAACCAGTCTTATAACAACAATAAGTAATTTGTAACAACAACAATAATAAGTTCTCAAAAATACCACAAGTAACCATTAAAATTAAGCACACATCCAATAAAACATTATCTAATTGTTAAAGTGTTAGGAAACAAATATCCAAATAGCATAAAAACATCATAATAAGTACTCCCTGCCTTGAATAATAGATAATTCCAGATAATAATCCTCTTCGAGGGGGAAACCTTCTTATACACCACATAAATTCACCAATACAAGATGATTCCAAATGAAAAGGTCTCCTTGGTATATATAGGAGACTAGGAGGTACAATTACAACTAATGTGTTAGGATATTTAGAAAATTATGAGTTAGTTAAGATCTACTTGGTCTAATGTGTTGTTAGGTAAAAGTGTGTTTCTTAGTGTGTTTATTTAGTACGCATTAGTATGCATTTGTAGTTAGGAAATCTGATGGTCACGATATGTTTCTGACATAGAGTGATCCAACGATTCATATTCTCCTCGATCTTAACAACCATTGATACATGGATTAACACCCGATTGGTCCATGATATCTATTTAAAGAGCATGGAGGGTCATTTTCCAATGATCGATTGTGAGAAAATATCTTGTAAAATCTCTCTGTAATCTTTTTGTTTTGCATTAATAAACTGCTCCAAGTGGTCGTGTTGGCTGAGGCTATGGATGTTTCCCCGTAGGGGTTTTACCACGTCAAAACATCGGTGTGTTGATATTTAATCTATTTGTGTGAGTGGTTACTGAAGGTGTTCATCCTCTGTTGGAATACCTATGTTGTCTAACATGGCATTAGATCTTGTTTGAAGACCTGCTCCTGTTGTACATCAAGATCGTGAAGCCGAGTTGCCTCATCTCCGTTTTCTACCATTTCCGTACATTTCTGGGCTGAGAGGACTATTCCATTACGTCTGAATTTCTTGTTAATGTAGGAACTCTTTTTATTTCACTTGAAAATGTTTTTGTTTTCCCAAGATACAACTATTTCAGCTAGGTCCGGAGGTATAAATCCTGAATACACCCTTTTTTAATTTTTTTGCAGAGTATTATTTTGGTTCTATATTTTTGTTTCCGGGTTTCTACTCTTTTATATATTCATATTCTCTTTTCCTCGTGCCCTGCGCAATCTCGGAAAATCAGAAACAAATATGAAAAGGTGCATTTTCCAGGTAAGCTAACCGAGATCTAACCCTTGTTGTCATCGAGAAGCAAATTTTTTTTTCTTATGTGAAAATAGTATTTTTTTAGCATGCTCTCCAAGGCTGTCAACAACAACAACCCCAATCCTCTTGATAAAAAATACAATATATTTTGCTAGCCCATTTGGTTAAAAGTTTCCTTATTGAGTAAGAGGTCTTGAGTTCAAGTCTCTCTTTTTGTTATTTTTTTTTTGAAAAAGTTCATGCTCCATTGTAAAGTGTATTTCACTTCAAGTATAAAAGTGAATCACTATAAGTAGCTTTAATATTTTAGAGTTATTTATTTTGCATGCAAAGTTTCTTTTATAAAGTAACTTCATTGTAAAAGTTAACTCCATTTCTTTTTATAAAAGTGGGTCACTTCATAAGCAACTTACACCATCATGTTGTCCTTTGGTTACCGTTTATGCCTTTTTTTAAAAGGACATAACTTTCACATCCAAAGTCTGTTTTCAGTGTTGTTTTTCTTAAAACCACCTAATTTTTAGAGATATTTCCATCAAGATCATCATTTTTAGTTTTTAAATCCATATTATCTACATATTTAATATGGATTCTTCAAGTAATCTTTTTCTTACCAACACCAACTACTTCCAATGGAAATCCCATATGCAGGATTTATTAAGAAGTAAAGGATTGTACCAGATTACCTTGGGAAAGGAAAACGAACCTACTGATGTCGATAAGAAAGTTAAATGGGCTAATAGGAATGATGAAGCACATGGAATAATCATAATGTCCATCTCTCCCGATTTAAGGTTCCACCTTCAACAAATTGATAAACCCAATGAAGCTTGGGAAAATATTGAATCTGTGTTTGGTAAACACAATATTATTTGAGAAAAACAGTTAGAAAATCAAGTACTGACTTTAAGTTCAAGTGATTTTTCTTGCATTGAAGACTATCTATCTAAGTTTAAAACACTCATAATTTTATGTGAAGAATGTAAGATAAATATGGATGAAGAGTGTTGCATCTATCTTATTCTTTCTAAGATAGGTAGTACATATTCTTTGTTTGTATCTACCTTTTATACCATGAAAGAGGATCTAGGGACAACTTATCAAAAACCCACTCTTGAGTCCTTTTGTGATGCTTTGATTAGAGATCAAGATAAACTTGTACAACTTGGAGTGATCAACACTGCAGGTACCTCCAAAAAAGCCTTAGTCATCCATCAGAAAGATAAACCCAAGAATTCCATGAAGAAACATCCTCGCCACAACAACAAGCAACATAAGGGTCCCAAACCCATTCAGAGAGATTCCACTCCTAATGGTGACAAAGGAGAAAAATATGAAAATAAGAGGACTGAAAGACAATGAAACTTTTGTGATAAAGTTGGTCATAATGAGTCTAAATGTTTCAAGAAGATGGTAGCATTAGAAGCATTGATGAAGAAGCAAAGCACCATTATTGATTCTCCTTCATCTTCTTCTTCTCATGGACATGCACTTTCTACTTCTGGTTTCTCCTTCAATACAACTTATACTTTTTCTTCTGATGAGTGGCTTATTGATTCCAGAGCATCTTATCATATGGCTAAGGATAAAGACATATTTTCTTCTCTAAATGAATGTAACACCAAGAAAATATTTGTTGGTGATGATAGATCTCTTAGTGTTGTAGGATCTTGAACGGTTCAAGTAGAAAATGGTCATTTCAATTATGTATTATGTGTTCCAAGTATTTCTTGTAACCTTCTATCAGTATATCAAATCACTCATTTAGGTGAAGGTAAAACCATTTATTTTTCACCTCACCAATTTGTAATCAAGGATCTAAAATATTCTAAGCATGTTCTTGCAACATGAATTTTTGATGATATTACCAGGTTGTACAAGTTTGAAAACTTTGGGTCATCATCTTTTTCATTAGTTTTTTTTTTCTCATAGTGATGACTTGAGAAAACTTTGGCATGAGTGGTTTGGTCATCTAAACTATCACTCATTGAAACAACTATGCAATCAATAGATGGTGATTTTTCTTCCTCCTATTTCATGTAGAGATGGTGTTTGTTTCGGTTGTGTTCTCGAAAAACATCATCGAGAAAATTTTGACAAACATGCCTCTTGCCATGCCTCGGGCCCTTTGCAACTTGTTCACAGTGATTTGTGTGGTCCACTTTCTTCTCCTTCTTTTTCTGGGTGCAAGTATTTCTTAATTTTCATTGATGAATTTTCTAGACATACTTGGGTTTACTTCTTAAAACTTAACAGCGAAGTTTTGACAAGTTTTTGACTTACAAGGCCCTTGTATAAAATAAACATGGACATCAAATTCAAAGGTTAAGAACAGATAATGGAGGTGAATATGTGAACAATAATTTTACAAGTTACTGCACTACACAGGGAATTCAAATGCAACAAAATATTCTATATACACCACAACAAAATGTTTTTTCTCAGAGAAAGAACTGCACTTTAAAAGAAATGGCTAATTGTATGATACAATGCAAGGGATTAAGTCTAAAGTATTGGGAAGAAGCCATCAACTTTTAAAATTACATAGTAAATTACACTCCCACAAAGGCTCTTAAAAATATACCACCGAAAGAAGCTTGGACTAAAATTAAATTAGATGTAAGTCACTTATGTGTATTTCGAAGTATAGCATGGGCTCACATTCCTGAGGAGAAAAGGAAATCATTGCAGCCTAAAAGTGAGAAGTGTATATTTATTGGTTATTTTGAAGATGCCAAAGGTAATAGACTTCTTCAACCACATTGTAATGAAATTATTATTAGAAGAGATGTTAAATTTGATGAAAATATCTTGTCCTACGAGCCTAATTCGACGTTTGTTCCTTCTTTGGCTTGCAAGCCTAATTCGACGTTTGTGCCTTCTTTGGCCTGCAATCCTAATTCGATGTTTGTGCCTTCTTCGGTCTGCGAGCCATATTCAATGTTTGTTCCTTATTTTGTTATGGTTTCTTCTTTAGATGATGATAGTGATGATGAAAATCCACCTCTACCTACTCACCTTCCTTCAGATGAGTCCTTTGAACTTGAACCAGCACCAAATCCATCTCCATCACTTCCTAGATGGGTCCGTTCAACATGAGAAGTAGCTGGTGATCGCCTTTAGATCAGCATTGAACATGTTCAAAGTTCCAATGAGCCTCTTCTCTTTTGGCTCAAGTTTCAAAGACTCATGATCCAGAGACATTTTCAAAATATTCAGGTCATCTAGATTGGGATACGACAATGAGTTAAGAGTATTGTTCTTTAATGAAAAATGATACTTGGGATCGTGTACCTCTTCCAAAAGGAAGAAAACTTGTCATATGTAAATGGGTCTACAAAACTAAGTATGCATAAGATGGAAGTGTTGAAAGACACAATGCTTGGTTAGTTGCTAGAGGATTTTTCCAAGCTGAAGAAATTGACTATAATGAAACCTTTTCCCCTATAGCAAAAATGAATTCCATCTGCCTTGTTCTTTCCCTTGCTGCCTCACATAAATGGGAGGTCCATTAGATGGATGTTAAATATGCCTTCTTGCATGGATATTTGAAAGAATAAATATGCATGGAACAACCTCATGACTATGTCAAAAATGACTCTAGCTTTGTTTGTCTCCTTAAGAAATCTCTTTGTGGTCTTAAGCAAGCTCCCTGAGCTTGGTATGCCAAAATGGACAACTTTCTTATTGCCACTGGATTCTCTAGATGCCATTATGATCCTAATGTCTATACGAATAAAGTATGAATCCATCACATAATCCTTTTCCTTTAT
The DNA here is from genome assembly GCA_009831015.1 of Picea engelmannii. Lineage (NCBI taxonomy): Eukaryota > Viridiplantae > Streptophyta > Pinopsida > Pinales > Pinaceae > Picea > Picea engelmannii. The sequence continues at coordinate 625,761 of ML787553.1, read as the reverse complement.
GTTGATGACCTTATCCTTACTGGTATTGAATAAAAAAATTTAAACCATGTAAAAACCAGCCTTAAGAAGAAATTTAAAATGACAGACTTAGGCTTTTTGCACTATTTCCTTGGCCTCCAAGTTTTGCAAACCAATGAAGGAATTTTTCTTTCCCAATCTAAGTATGCTCATGACATTCTTCATTGCTTTCACATGGATGATTGTAAACCAACCCCTTCTCCCTTCCATTAAGGAGTCAAGCTTGATGCCATATGTACTTCTCTCGAAGTTGGTGCCACCTTGTACCGTCAGTTAGTTGGTAGCCTCTTATACTTGAATTATACCCGTCCTGGTCTTTCCTTTGTTGTTAGTATTGTTTCCTAGTATATGAAAACACCCTATGAAAGCCATTGGAAAGAAGCTAAAAGGATACTTCATTATGCCCGTGGTATAGTTCAGTTCAAGATACATTACAATTCAGGGGGGATCCTTTAACCATTGGTTTCATTGATTCAGATTGGGTTGGCGACCTTGATGATCAAAAGTCTACTATAGGTTATGTTTTCAACCTTGGTTCAGGACCTGTCACTTGGGATTGTAAGAAACAACAAGCTATTGCACTTTCTTTAGCAAAAGCAGAGTACCAAGCAACGATAAATGCAAGTTAGGAAGCCTTATGGCTTTGACAAATTCTTTCAGAGTTTGGATTTCAGCAACAACATCTGACCAGCCTTTGGTGTGACAATCAAAGTGCCATCAAGATCACCAAAGACCCAGTTCAACATCAACGCAAAAAATCATCAAGCTACACATGCACTTCATCAGAAAGCTCACTCATGATCAAGTTCTTGAAGTGCTCTTTTTCCCTACAAAATATCAAGTTGCATACATTTTCACGAAGTATCTTACAAAAGAGAAGTTTTCCAAACTTATATCTATGTTAGAAGTTCAGGAAGTTGTCATCAAGGGGGGATAGGCTCTAATGCCTCCTTCATTATAGTATTGTGTCACTATAGTAAATCCTTCAATCCTATCCCAAGTTGTTCTTAAGGGGGGACGTTAGGATATTTTGACACTTAGGAGTTAGTTAAGATCTATTTGGTCTAATCTGTCGTTAGGTAAAAGTGTGTTTATTTAGTATTCATTAGTATGAATTTGTAGTTAGGAAATCCTACGACCATAATATGTCCCGACATAGGGTGATCCGACGGTTTATATTCTCCTCGATCTTAACGACCATTGGTCCATGATATCTATTTAAAGAGATTAACACCCGATTGGTCCATGATATCTATTTAAAGAGCATGGAGGGTATTTTGTCGATGATCGATTGTGAAAAAATATCTTAATACTGTTTTTCTTTTGCATAAATAAACTGCTCAAAGTGGTCGTGTTGGCTGGGGCTCTGGATGTTTCCCTGTAGAGGTTTTACCACGTCAAAACATCAGATTGTTGATATTTGATCTAGTTGTGTGAGTGGTTACTAAAGGTGTTCATCCTTTGTTGGAATACATGTGTTTTCGAACATAATGGACCCAAGCCAACATAAATAAAATAAAAATACTAATGTAATATTCCCCAACCCCCAATTAAAGGGTAATGTGCCACTATTTAGGGATTAACATGACCCTCCCCTTCAAACAAGTGTTTTCCACAATGGTTGAGTAATTATGGATGTTGTTTTATAAAATACTCGTCTTCCCAAGTGGAATCTTCAGTAAGAAGTTTCTTCCACTTAATGAGATACTCTAAAATGGATTTATTCCTCAATTGGAAAAATTTTGTGTTAGTGATAGCTTCAGGCTCCAATATGAATTTTCCTTCCTCGCCAAGTTATAGAAATATAGTTTGAACTGAGATCTTTTCACCTATAACCTTCTTTAAGCATGAAACATGGAAAATAGGGTGTACTCATGAAGATGCAGGCAACTCCAATTTGTATGCCATAGTACCAATATTTTGCAACACCTTATAAGGGCCATAGTACTTTGGTGATAATTTATTATCCTTCTTATCTTGCTTGAGTGACATCTATTTGTATGGTTGTAGTCTTAAAAATACCCAATACCCTACTTCAAAAATTCTTTCACTACGATGTTGATCTGCTTTTGTTTTATGTGATTCTGTGCCATGCTCAGGTTGTCCTTTAAGAGTTGAAGAACTTGTTGTTGATGCTTGATTTGATTTTCCACTGCTTGAACCTTAGATTTGTATTTTAGAGAAGAAGTTATGGACGGTGGGTGATATCCATAGAGCACCATAAATGGTGTCATTTTTGTTGCAGTATGAAAGGAAGTGTTATAACACCATTCTGCCAAGGGTAACCACTTGAACCATTGAGTTTGTTTATCAGAGACAAAGAAACAAAGGTATCCTTCCAAACATTATTTCACTATCTCAGTTTGTCCATCAGATTGAGGATGATACAATGAGCTATGAGTCAATTGAGTACCCAAACAAGAAAATAATTCTGTCCAAAAATGTCCAGTGAAGATGGGATCTCTGTCACTTACAATAATAGTTGTTCTTCCATGTAGCTTTTGAATTGTATCCGTGAATGTGGTGGAAACTATACTGTCTTTGAAAGGATGAGAGAGTGCACAAAAGTGTGTGTATTTGGTAAGTCTATCAACAATCACCATGATGACACTCTTTCCTTCAGACTTCGGTAACCCTGTGATGAAATCCATGGAAAACTCCTCCTAGCACTAACTTGGGATGACTAATGGTTGTAAAAGACCTGGGGTCTTAATGTTTTCCACCTTATTTTGTTGGAAAACAAAATGTTTTACCACAAACATTTGAACATTAGTTTTAAGGCCATCCCAAAAAAATTCCTTCTTGACCCCGTGATATGTTTTCAAAAATCCTGAGTGCCCTCCTACTAGAGAGGTGTGCAATTCTAAAATTACCTTTTGTTTGATGTGGGAGTTCTTACATAGATATAAGAAATCTTTTTACCATAGTGAATCATTTTTCCATGTAAATGTATCTGATGCATTGGAATCCTGCTGCAACCTTTGAATGAGAGTCCACACATTTTCGTCATTCTTCCATTCATCCCTTGCTTCTATTATGCAATCAGATTGGATGATAGAGATAGCATAGAGAAAGGCCTCAATATCTTCATCCTTTCTTGAGAGTGCATCTACCACAACATTTTTCTTCCCCTTTTTGTATATGATTTAAAAATCATAACCCAACATCTTGGTCACCCATTTTTGTTGTTCTTCTGAAGATAGTCTTTGTTCCAAGAAGTATTTAAGACTGTCATGATTTTTTTTGACCTTGAATTTCCTACCTATTAGGTAATGGCGCCATTGCTTCAATGAATGTAGTATTTCCATCATTTACTTCTCATAAATGGGTTTCTGTAAGTCCTTTCCCTTGAGTGGCCAACTTTCAAAATAAAGGGTCATTCCTTCTTGCATTAGACCAGCACCAATGCAATTTCTTGAGGCATCACATTCCAAAATAAATGTTTTTGTGAAGTATGGTTTGGTCAAGACATGAGATTTTCACGTCGCCTCTTTAAGTTGTTCAAAATCTTGGTATTACTCTAGAGTCCATGAAAATTCATCCTTCTTAGTTAATTTCATTAAAGGTGTTTCTATTCTTCCACAGTTCCAAACAAACTTGCGGTAAACTTTTCAAACCCAAAAATAATTTAAGATTCTTCAATGTTTTGGGAATCGGCCAGTCCATCATGGCCTTAATATTTCTAGGGTCTACCTTGACACCTTCATGTGATACAATATGACCCAAATACTCTACCTCCTTCACCCCAAAGAAACATTTGGATGGTAAGGCCAAAAGGCAGGACCAAAAATTCATAATTGCCTTCATGAGTTCTGAATGTTGTTTTTGGGATATCTGCTTCCTTCATTCTAATATGATGATACCTTGAATGGATATCCAACTTTGTGAAGTAGAATTCTCCATGTATTTCATCTAACAATTCATCAATGGAAGGAATGGGAAACTTATATTTAATGGTGATCTTGTTGAGCTCTCTATAATTTGGACACATATGCCATGAACCCTCTTTCTTGAGTACAATTACCACTGGTGTAGAGTAAGAACATTTGATAGGTCTATTAATTCCAACCTCTAATATTTCTTCAACCATACACTCAATTTCACTCTTCTAGGAATAAGTTTATCTATAAGACCTGATGTTAGGAGGAACACTCCCAAGAATTAGGTGAATAGCATGATCATGATCACGAGTGGGTGGAAGACCTATGGGAATATATTCAAATACTTTGGAATAATTATCAATAATCCCTTAGAGATATAGGGGAATATATGTCTTAGATGTTTGAACATCTTGTGAGAATAGTTTTACAATTACACCCTGATGCCCCTTTTTCAATAATTTTTTCATGCCATTAGCGCTTATCACCTTACTGGGTTTCCCTACCCCTTAACTCAATTTCCTTTCCTTCCAATGAAAATTTCATGAAAAGTTCTTGAAAATTAAAATCCAATGTTCCCAATGATTGTAACCATCAGACTCCTAGTACGACATCAACACCACCCATGGGTATATAAATCATTGGACTATTCATTACATATCCCCCATAGTGAGATTGATCTTATGGCATTTTTCTGAGAAATTGATAGTTCCTCCATTTGTAATCATTACTTGAAACTCCAACACTAGATATATAAATAAATTGAGAGATTTGGCTAATTTATAGTGAATGAAATTATCAGTACTACCAGAATCAATTAGGACTATTACCTTTTTCTTTTTAATATATCCTTCGATATTGAGGGTTTGGGGAGTTCTAATTCCAGCCAATGCATTACATGATATGGTGGGAGACAACTCTTTAGAACAAATATCTTCTATGTTTTCATCTTGAGATGGTTCTTTTTCTTTTTCTTGTTCTTCTTCCTCTTCACAATCTATGCAAAATAATTTCTTCTTACTACACTTATGTCCCTTACTATACTTACTGTCACAATTAAAGAATACAACTTTTTCTTTTCTTTCCTCCAATTGTTAAGGTGTCAACCTTGTAGGCTGAGGTGGTTTATAAGAAGGAACATTATTCTCTTGATAGGCATTAGGAGTGGTCCTTCTAGCAGCCATAGCCAAATTTTTACTTTCAACATTTATTGCCACCTTGAATGCATTCTCCAATTATTTGGGTTCCCAAAGGTGAACCTCATTTGAATTTTATCCTTTAAATTTCCTACAAATACATCAATCAGATGCTCATTCAGAATATCCGATAACTTTATATTCAATCTTTGGAAGTTCTCAATGTGCTCCACATCTGAACCCTTTTGCTTGATATTTATTAATTATTTGAAGAAGGTATTGCTCCTTGTATCCTCATAGTGTGCTATCATTTCTTCCGTGAAAATATTCCAAGTGACAAGTGATTTGTGAGAAAAAAACCATCGATACCACACAAACTTATTGGGTTATAAATATAAAAATGAAATTCATACCTTTTGCGTGTGTGGCACATCATGTAGGTCAAAGAACCGCTCCATCTGGAGTATCCATGTGATTGGATCCTTGCCATCAAACTTCCTCATATCAATCTTAGAAAAGTGGTTGGTATTCAACCCAAAGTTAGAGTTTCTCCAATCTTGATTCATCTTCCTTGTGTCCTCATCATGAATTTAATGGGATACATTGTCACTTTCAGGTGGCCTCTCTATTAGTAAATTTTTCAATACTTTCATGATCTCCCCTTTTAAACCATCCATATTAGTATCCATTATCGCTTCCATCTTAGCTTCAGTTGAATCCATCATCCCTTGTACTTCATATTTTGTTACTACCTTATTTTTTAAATCATTTATGTCCCTATGCATTTCTTCACCTTTATCAAGAGTCCAAGTAAGAATGTCTGAAGGATTATTTGGTGTGGAAGTTCCCATTTTTGTTGGAAAGTTGTCCAAGTATCATTGCAAGGTAGGAATTCCTAATTGGATTAGAAAGAGGTCCTCACATACAAGGGAGTGTCAGGTGCTATAGCTCTTTGATATACGTGCAGGGTCAAAAAATAGTACTCGGTCCAATATCTCAGGGAATTAAATAAGGAGTCTTGACCATGCCCTTATCCGTACTATCTGACTACCCAAGTACTAGAGAGTGATCTCCCTGAGTGTTGTTCTCAGTGTATTATAGCAACAAGACGACCAAAAGGTTTACTCAGTAAGTCTCAGAATTCTAGAGGGTCTCCTGATATATGTCAAGTACGTGGGAGCTCAAACCTGTAGTAGTTCTATATAATGTGAAACCATTCAAAAGGGGCCTTCCGATATAATCTATCTATGTGGAAGAACCACACTATCCACGAGTTGTAGTGATGACCAGTAATGAAAAATCCTATGTTTAGAGACGTCGGGACACGTCTATACCTAAAAAAAAAATTAATTTTCTCTCAAATTTATGTGATACTCCTTTTATCCCACTTTATTCTACTTTTTGAATCACCCTAATTGAATCTTCTATTCAAAATATATGCAAATTTCCAATACAAAAACAATGCACCTTTTAAACCCTAATTTGGAGGTTGTTCTGCTAGTCGACCTTTCTTATGTTATATATTTAAAATTTCAACCCTTCTGGGTCTGTAATTTCATTTTTTAGTTCTCTGATATTTCCTCTTTGTAATTCCATAGTTCTGATCAACATTGGATGTGCCAAGTGGAAGTTATGGTAACTTCCCCACACCTTGCTGATTTCTGGCCTTTCCAGGAGAGTGTACTTGTAAAGAGTGCCAAGTGCGCAATATGTGATATATTATTCTGAAACTTGCACCCGAAACACTACATATTGTTTAATGTCCAATGCAACTATTCTAACTTAATTTGGATACTCACTAAATAATATATCGTTGGTTTACCCAGAACACTTGTTTGAGACTAGTAAATAGGACTAGTCATCTACTCTGTCTTACACAGGATGTATCTCCAAAATTAGGATGAATCAAAAGATGAAATTTTTACCAAAGATACTTTGATAGTTCCTATGAATTTCCTCCAAGTTCCATGGTTTGAATCATCACATAAATTTTTTTATAGATAAAATTCCTAGATGAATGAATTCAAGATGATTCAAGAACCCAATATTCCACATGATATATCTATGAAAGTATAAATCCCCATAAGTTTCACTTTTAACCCCAAGTAACTTGATCATTTTACTAAATATCCCCCAAGGAGTTACTTTTGAAATGTCTCATAAAACAAGTTCTAGATAAAATTCCAAGGTGTCTTAGATGCAGCAATGAAACCCCAAGACCTTGAGATCTGATACCAAATGTTAGGGAAAAAATATCCAAATAGCATAAAAACATCAGAATAAGTACTCCATGCCTTTACAAATAGATGATTTCAGATAATAAGCATCTTCTAGGGGTAAACCTCTTTATTCACCACATAAATTCACCAATACAATATGATTCCAAATGAAAAGGTATCCTTGGTATATATAGGAGACTAGGAGGTATACAAATAATGGACCCAAGTTGACATAAATAAAATAACAATACTAATGTAATATGCCTCAATTAAGGGGTAATGTGCCACTATTTAGGGCTTAACATAAAGGCAATTTTTGAGTGAGTTAAGCCACCTTTATATGAGTGTATGGATCAATTTAATGTGTTTTCAGTTGGCTATAGAATTTTTTTATAACAATAACAATAAATATAATGATCTTTCTAAGATTAGTGTTAGTATCATTAGTAGAATTCTTGAGAGTTTTTAGAAAGATATTTTATCAATCAACTCACCATAAGAGTGCTTTAAGATTAGTGCCTTTTAGGGTTATGGAGTCTTTCAATGAAACCAAGCTTCAAGGTTGACCTACTTGAAACCAAGAGGTAGGATCTAAAACCTAAGGTGAAATAACATTTGGGCCTTAGGTCTTATATCTCAAGGAGAAGGACTTCTAGGGTGCAAGCACATTTCGGCCCTAGAAAACATTTCTCCCTTCTTGTAGCGTCAACTAGGTCAAAGATCAAATGTCTAGGAATAAAATCCTAAAGTGTTCGCACTTTAGAGCTTTAGGGTTATAACCATAGAAAGCAAAAATTAACCAATTTTATACAAATATAACCTTGTGAGAGGAATAAGAAATTATGTTCCTCTCTTTGGGTTTTGTTAGCACTCTGTAATTTGCCCAAGGCTGAAAAAGGCAATCACAGAGGCAACATCAGAACCGCTTCGAGTCTTGGATCTAGCCCTCCAAGACTCAGAGAGGGATCTCTCTGTATGATGTAGCTTTGTTTGAAAATGATATT
>ML787553.1:587242-608361 GCA_009831015.1 Picea engelmannii | reverse complement strand
TCTCACAAATCACTTGTCACTTGGAATATTTTCACGGAAGAAATGATAGCACACTATGAGGATACAAGGAGCAATACCTTCTTCAAATAATTAATAAATATCAAGCAAAAGGGTTCAGATGTGGAGCACATTGAGAACTTCCAAAGATTGAATATAAAGTTATCGGATATTCTGAATGAGCATCTGATTGATGTATTTGTAGGAAATTTAAAGGATAAAATTCAAATGAGGTTCACCTTTGGGAACCCAAATAATTGGAGAATGCATTCAAGGTGGCAATAAATGTTGAAAGTAAAAATTTGGCTATGGCTGCTAGAAGGACCACTCCTAATGCCTATCAAGAGAATAATGTTCCTTCTTATAAACCACCTCAGCCTACAAGGTTGACACCTTAACAATTGGAGGAAAGAAAAGAAAAAGTTGTATTCTTTAATTGTGACAGTAAGTATAGTAAGGGACATAAGTGTAGTAAGAAGAAATTATTTTGCATAGATTGTGAAGAGGAAGAAGAACAAGAAAAAGAAAAAGAACCATCTCAAGATGAAAACATAGAAGATATTTGTTCTAAAGAGTTGTCTCCCACCATATCATGTAATGCATTGGCTGGAATTAGAACTCCCCAAACCCTCAATATCGAAGGATATATTAAAAAGAAAAAGGTAATAGTCCTAATTGATTCTGGTAGTACTGATAATTTCATTCACTATAAATTAGCCAAATCTCTCAATTTATTTATATATCTAGTGTTGGAGTTTCAAGTAATGATTACAAATGGAGGAACTATCAATTTCTCAGAAAAATGCCATAAGATCAATCTCACTATGGGGGATATGTAATGAATAGTCCAATGATTTATATACCCATGGGTGGTGTTGATGTCGTACTAGGAGTCTGATGGTTACAATCATTGGGAACATTGGATTTTAATTTTCAAGAACTTTTCATGAAATTTTCATTGGAAGGAAAGGAAATTGAGTTAAGGGGTAGGGAAACCCAGTAAGGTGATAAGCGCTAATGGCATGAAAAAATTATTGAAAAAGGGGCATCAGGGTGTAATTGTAAAACTATTCTCACAAGATGTTCAAACATCTAAGACATATATTCCCCTATATCTCTAAGGGATTATTGATAATTATTCCAAAGTATTTGAATATATTCCCATAGGTCTTCCACCCACTCGTGATCATGATCATGCTATTCACCTAATTCTTGGGAGTGTTCCTCCTAACATCAGGTCTTATAGATAAACTTATTCCTAGAAGAGTGAAATTGAGTGTATGGTTGAAGAAATATTAGAGGTTGGAATTAATAGACCTATCAAATGTTCTTACTCTACACCAGTGGTAATTGTACTCAAGAAAGAGGGTTCATGGCATATGTGTCCAAATTATAGAGAGCTCAACAAGATCACCATTAAATATAAGTTTCCCATTCCTTCCATTGATGAATTGTTAGATGAAATACATGGAGAATTCTACTTCACAAAGTTGGATATCCATTCAAGGTATCATCATATTAGAATGAAGGAAGCAGATATCCCAAAAACAACATTCAGAACTCATGAAGGCAATTATGAATTTTTGGTCCTGCCTTTTGGCCTTACCATCCAAATGTTTCTTTGGGGTGAAGGAGGTAGAGTATTTGGGTCATATTGTATCACATGAAGGTGTCAAGGTAGACCCTAGAAATATTAAGGCCATGATGGACTGGCCGATTCCCAAAACATTGAAGAATCTTAAATTATTTTTGGGTTTGAAAAGTTTACCGCAAGTTTGTTTGGAACTGTGGAAGAATAGAAACACCTTTAATGAAATTAACTAAGAAGGATGAATTTTCATGGACTCTAGAGTAATACCAAGATTTTGAACAACTTAAAGAGGCGACGTGAAAATCTCATGTCTTGACCAAACCATACTTCACAAAAACATTTATTTTGGAATGTGATGCCTCAAGAAATTGCATTGGTGCTGGTCTAATGCAAGAAGGAATGACCCTTTATTTTGAAAGTTGGCCACTCAAGGGAAAGGACTTACAGAAACCCATTTATGAGAAGTAAATGATGGAAATACTACATTCATTGAAGCAATGGCGCCATTACCTAATAGGTAGGAAATTCAAGGTCAAAAAAAATCATGACAGTCTTAAATACTTCTTGGAACAAAGACTATCTTCAGAAGAACAACAAAAATGGGTGACCAAGATGTTGGGTTATGATTTTTAAATCATATACAAAAAGGGGAAGAAAAATGTTGTGGTAGATGCACTCTCAAGAAAGGATGAAGATATTGAGGCCTTTCTCTATGCTATCTCTATCATCCAATCTGATTGCATAATAGAAGCAAGGGATGAATGGAAGAATGACGAAAATGTGTGGACTCTCATTCAAAGGTTGCAGCAGGATTCCAATGCATCAGATACATTTACATGGAAAAATGATTCACTATGGTAAAAAGATTTCTTATATCTATGTAAGAACTCCCACATCAAACAAAAGGTAATTTTAGAATTGCACACCTCTCTAGTAGGAGGGCACTCAGGATTTTTGAAAACATATCACGGGGTCAAGAAGGAATTTTTTTGGGATGGCCTTAAAACTAATGTTCAAATGTTTGTGGTAAAACATTTTGTTTTCCAACAAAATAAGGTGGAAAACATTAAGACCCCAGGTCTTTTACAACCATTAGTCATCCCAAGTTAGTGCTAGGAGGAGTTTTCCATGGATTTCATCACAGGGTTACCGAAGTCTGAAGGAAAGAGTGTCATCATGGTGATTGTTGATAGACTTACCAAATACACACACTTTTGTGCACTCTCTCATCCTTTCAAAGACAGTATAGTTTCCACCACATTCACGGATACAATTCAAAAGCTACATGGAAGAACAACTATTATTGTAAGTGACAGAGATCCCATCTTCACTGGACATTTTTGGACAGAATTATTTTCTTGTTTGGGTACTCAATTGACTCATAGCTCATTGTATCATCCTCAATCTGATGGACAAACTGAGATAGTGAAATAATGTTTGGAAGGATACCTTTGTTTCTTTGTCTCTGATAAACAAACTCAATGGTTCAAGTGGTTACCCTTGGCAGAATGGTGTTATAACACTTCCTTTCATACTGCAACAAAAATGACACCATTTATGGTGCTCTATGGATATCACCCACCGTCCATAACTTCTTCTCTAAAATACAAATCTAAGGTTCAAGCAGTGGAAAATCAAATCAAGCATCAACAACAAGTTCTTCAACTCTTAAAGGACAACCTGAGCATGGCACAGAATCACATAAAACAAAAGCAGATCAACATCGTAGTGAAAGAATTTTTGAAGTAGGGTATTGGGTATTTTTAAGACTACAACCATACAAATAGATGTCACTCAAGCAAGATAAGAAGGATAATAAATTATCACCAAAGTACTATGGCCCTTATAAGGTGTTGCAAAATATTGGTACTATGGCATACAAATTGGAGTTGCCTGCATCTTCATGAGTACACCCTATTTTCCATGTTTCATGCTTAAAGAAGGTTATAGGTGAAAAGATCTCAGTTCAAACTATATTTCTATAACTTGGCGAGGAAGGAAAATTCATATTGGAGCCTGAAGCTATCACTAACACAAAATTTTTCCAATTGAGGAATAAATCCATTTTAGAGTATCTCATTAAGTGGAAGAAACTTCTTACTGAAGATTCCACTTGGGAAGACGAGTATTTTATAAAACAACATCCATAATTACTCAACCATTGTGGAAAACACTTGTTTGAAGGGGAGGGTCATGTTAATCCCTAAATAGTGGCACATTACCCTTTAATTGGGGGTTGGGGAATATTACATTAGTATTTTTATTTTATTTATGTTGGCTTGGGTCCATTATGTTCGAAAACACATGTATTCCAACAAAGGATGAACACCTTTAGTAACCACTCACACAACTAGATCAAATATCAACAATCTGATGTTTTGACGTGGTAAAACCTCTACAGGGAAACATCCAGAGCCCCAGCCAACACGACCACTTTGAGCAGTTTATTTATGCAAAAGAAAAACAGTATTAAGATATTTTTTCACAATCGATCATCGACAAAATACCCTCCATGCTCTTTAAATAGATATCATGGACCAATCGGGTGTTAATCTCTTTAAATAGATATCATGGACCAATGGTCGTTAAGATCGAGGAGAATATAAACCGTCGGATCACCCTATGTCGGGACATATTATGGTCGTAGGATTTCCTAACTACAAATTCATACTAATGAATACTAAATAAACACACTTTTACCTAACGACAGATTAGACCAAATAGATCTTAACTAACTCCTAAGTGTCAAAATATCCTAACGTCCCCCCTTAAGAACAACTTGGGATAGGATTGAAGGATTTACTATAGTGACACAATACTATAATGAAGGAGGCATTAGAGCCTATCCCCCCTTGATGACAACTTCCTGAACTTCTAACATAGATATAAGTTTGGAAAACTTCTCTTTTGTAAGATACTTCGTGAAAATGTATGCAACTTGATATTTTGTAGGGAAAAAGAGCACTTCAAGAACTTGATCATGAGTGAGCTTTCTGATGAAGTGCATGTGTAGCTTGATGATTTTTTGCGTTGATGTTGAACTGGGTCTTTGGTGATCTTGATGGCACTTTGATTGTCACACCAAAGGCTGGTCAGATGTTGTTGCTGAAATCCAAACTCTGAAAGAATTTGTCAAAGCCATAAGGCTTCCTAACTTGCATTTATCGTTGCTTGGTACTCTGCTTTTGCTAAAGAAAGTGCAATAGCTTGTTGTTTCTTACAATCCCAAGTGACAGGTCCTGAACCAAGGTTGAAAACATAACCTATAGTAGACTTTTGATCATCAAGGTCGCCAACCCAATCTGAATCAATGAAACCAATGGTTAAAGGATCCCCCCTGAATTGTAATGTATCTTGAACTGAACTATACCACGGGCATAATGAAGTATCCTTTTAGCTTCTTTCCAATGGCTTTCATAGGGTGTTTTCATATACTAGGAAACAATACTAACAACAAAGGAAAGACCAGGACGGGTATAATTCAAGTATAAGAGGCTACCAACTAACTGACGGTACAAGGTGGCACCAACTTCGAGAGAAGTACATATGGCATCAAGCTTGACTCCTTAATGGAAGGGAGAAGGGGTTGGTTTACAATCATCCATGTGAAAGCAATGAAGAATGTCATGAGCATACTTAGATTGGGAAAGAAAAATTCCTTCATTGGTTTGCAAAACTTGGAGGCCAAGGAAATAGTGCAAAAAGCCTAAGTCTGTCATTTTAAATTTCTTCTTAAGGCTGGTTTTTACATGGTTTAAATTTTTTTATTCAATACCAGTAAGGATAAGGTCATCAACATAAAGGAAAAGGATTATGTGATGGATTCATACTTTATTCGTATAGACATTAGGATCATAATGGCATCTAGAGAATCCAGTGGCAATAAGAAAGTTGTCCATTTTGGCATACCAAGCTCAGGGAGCTTGCTTAAGACCACAAAGAGATTTCTTAAGGAGACAAACAAAGCTAGAGTCATTTTTGACATAGTCATGAGGTTGTTCCATGCATATTTATTCTTTCAAATATCCATGCAAGAAGGCATATTTAACATCCATCTAATGGACCTCCCATTTATGTGAGGCAGCAAGGGAAAGAACAAGGCAGATGGAATTCATTTTTGCTATAGGGGAAAAGGTTTCATTATAGTCAATTTCTTCAGCTTGGAAAAATCCTCTAGCAACTAACCAAGCATTGTGTCTTTCAACACTTCCATCTTATGCATACTTAGTTTTGTAGACCCATTTACATATGACAAGTTTTCTTCCTTTTGGAAGAGGTACACGATCCCAAGTATCATTTTTCATTAAAGAACAATACTCTTAACTCATTGTCGTATCCCAATCTAGATGACCTGAATATTTTGAAAATGTCTCTGGATCATGAGTCTTTGAAACTTGAGCCAAAAGAGAAGAGGCTCATTGGAACTTTGAACATGTTCAATGCTGATCTAAAGGCGATCACCAGCTACTTCTCATGTTGAACGGACCCATCTAGGAAGTGATGGAGATGGATTTGGTGCTGGTTCAAGTTCAAAGGACTCATCTGAAGGAAGGTGAGTAGGTAGAGGTGGATTTTCATCATCACTATCATCATCTAAAGAAGAAACCATAACAAAATAAGGAACAAACATTGAATATGGCTCGCAGACCGAAGAAGGCACAAACATCGAATTAGGATTGCAGGCCAAAGAAGGCACAAACGTCGAATTAGGCTTGCAAGCCAAAGAAGGAACAAACGTCGAATTAGGCTCGTAGGACAAGATATTTTCATCAAATTTAACATCTCTTCTAATAATAATTTCATTACAATGTGGTTGAAGAAGTCTATTACCTTTGGCATCTTCAAAATAACCAATAAATATACACTTCTCACTTTTAGGCTGCAATGATTTCCTTTTCTCCTCAGGAATGTGAGCCCATGCTATACTTCGAAATACACATAAGTGACTTACATCTAATTTAATTTTAGTCCAAGCTTCTTTCGGTGGTATATTTTTAAGAGCCTTTGTGGGAGTGTAATTTACTATGTAATTTTAAAAGTTGATGGCTTCTTCCCAATACTTTAGACTTAATCCCTTGCATTGTATCATACAATTAGCCATTTCTTTTAAAGTGCAGTTCTTTCTCTGAGAAAAAACATTTTGTTGTGGTGTATATAGAATATTTTGTTGCATTTGAATTCCCTGTGTAGTGCAGTAACTTGTAAAATTATTGTTCACATATTCACCTCCATTATCTGTTCTTAACCTTTGAATTTGATGTCCATGTTTATTTTATACAAGGGCCTTGTAAGTCAAAAACTTGTCAAAACTTCGCTGTTAAGTTTTAAGAAGTAAACCCAAGTATGTCTAGAAAATTCATCAATGAAAATTAAGAAATACTTGCACCCAGAAAAAGAAGGAGAAGAAAGTGGACCACACAAATCACTGTGAACAAGTTGCAAAGGGCCCGAGGCATGGCAAGAGGCATGTTTGTCAAAATTTTCTCGATGATGTTTTTCGAGAACACAACCGAAACAAACACCATCTCTACATGAAATAGGAGGAAGAAAAATCACCATCTATTGATTGCATAGTTGTTTCAATGAGTGATAGTTTAGATGACCAAACCACTCATGCCAAAGTTTTCTCAAGTCATCACTATGAGAAAAAAAAAACTAATGAAAAAGATGATGACCCAAAGTTTTCAAACTTGTACAACCTGGTAATATCATCAAAAATTCATGTTGCAAGAACATGCTTAGAATATTTTAGATCCTTGATTACAAATTGGTGAGGTGAAAAATAAATGGTTTTACCTTCACCTAAATGAGTGATTTGATATACTGATAGAAGGTTACAAGAAATACTTGGAACACATAATACATAATTGAAATGACCATTTTCTACTTGAACCGTTCAAGATCCTACAACACTAAGAGATCTATCATCACCAACAAATATTTTCTTGGTGTTACATTCATTTAGAGAAGAAAATATGTCTTTATCCTTAGCCATATGATAAGATGCTCTGGAATCAATAAGCCACTCATCAGAAGAAAAAGTATAAGTTGTATTGAAGGAGAAACCAGAAGTAGAAAGTGCATGTCCATGAGAAGAAGAAGATGAAGGAGAATCAATAATGGTGCTTTGCTTCTTCATCAATGCTTCTAATGCTACCATCTTCTTGAAACATTTAGACTCATTATGACCAACTTTATCACAAAAGTTTCATTGTCTTTCAGTCCTCTTATTTTCATATTTTTCTCCTTTGTCACCATTAGGAGTGGAATCTCTCTGAATGGGTTTGGGACCCTTATGTTGCTTGTTGTTGTGGCGAGGATGTTTCTTCATGGAATTCTTGGGTTTATCTTTCTGATGGATGACTAAGGCTTTTTTGGAGGTACCTGCAGTGTTGATCACTCCAAGTTGTACAAGTTTATCTTGATCTCTAATCAAAGCATCACAAAAGGACTCAAGAGTGGGTTTTTGATAAGTTGTCCCTAGATCCTCTTTCATGGTATAAAAGGTAGATACAAACAAAGAATATGTACTACCTATCTTAGAAAGAATAAGATAGATGCAACACTCTTCATCCATATTTATCTTACATTCTTCACATAAAATTATGAGTGTTTTAAACTTAGATAGATAGTCTTCAATGCAAGAAAAATCACTTGAACTTAAAGTCAGTACTTGATTTTCTAACTGTTTTTCTCAAATAATATTGTGTTTACCAAACACAGATTCAATATTTTCCCAAGCTTCATTGGGTTTATCAATTTGTTGAAGGTGGAACCTTAAATCGGGAGAGATGGACATTATGATTATTCCATGTGCTTCATCATTCCTATTAGCCCATTTAACTTTCTTATCGACATCAGTAGGTTCGTTTTCCTTTCCCAAGGTAATCTGGTACAATCCTTTACTTCTTAATAAATCCTGCATATGGGATTTCCATTGGAAGTAGTTGGTGTTGGTAAGAAAAAGATTACTTGAAGAATCCATATTAAATATGTAGATAATATGGATTTAAAAACTAAAAATGATGATCTTGATGGAAATATCTCTAAAAATTAGGTGGTTTTAAGAAAAACAACACTGAAAACAGACTTTGGATGTGAAAGTTATGTCCTTTTAAAAAAAGGCATAAACGGTAACCAAAGGACAACATGATGGTGTAAGTTGCTTATGAAGTGACCCACTTTTATAAAAAGAAATGGAGTTAACTTTTACAATGAAGTTACTTTATAAAAGAAACTTTGCATGCAAAATAAATAACTCTAAAATATTAAAGCTACTTATAGTGATTCACTTTTATACTTGAAGTGAAATACACTTTACAATGGAGCATGAACTTTTTCAAAAAAAAAATAACAAAAAGAGAGACTTGAACTCAAGACCTCTTACTCAATAAGGAAACTTTTAACCAAATGGGCTAGCAAAATATATTGTATTTTTTATCAAGAGGATTGGGGTTGTTGTTGTTGACAGCCTTGGAGAGCATGCTAAAAAAATACTATTTTCACATAAGAAAAAAAAATTTGCTTCTCGATGACAACAAGGGTTAGATCTCGGTTAGCTTACCTGGAAAATGCACCTTTTCATATTTGTTTCTGATTTTCCGAGATTGCGCAGGGCACGAGGAAAAGAGAATATGAATATATAAAAGAGTAGAAACCCGGAAACAAAAATATAGAACCAAAATAATACTCTGCAAAAAAATTAAAAAAGGGTGTATTCAGGATTTATACCTCCGGACCTAGCTGAAATAGTTGTATCTTGGGAAAACAAAAACATTTTCAAGTGAAATAAAAAGAGTTCCTACATTAACAAGAAATTCAGACGTAATGGAATAGTCCTCTCAGCCCAGAAATGTACGGAAATGGTAGAAAACGGAGATGAGGCAACTCGGCTTCACGATCTTGATGTACAACAGGAGCAGGTCTTCAAACAAGATCTAATGCCATGTTAGACAACATAGGTATTCCAACAGAGGATGAACACCTTCAGTAACCACTCACACAAATAGATTAAATATCAACACACCGATGTTTTGACGTGGTAAAACCCCTACGGGGAAACATCCATAGCCTCAGCCAACACGACCACTTGGAGCAGTTTATTAATGCAAAACAAAAAGATTACAGAGAGATTTTACAAGATATTTTCTCACAATCGATCATTGGAAAATGACCCTCCATGCTCTTTAAATAGATATCATGGACCAATCGGGTGTTAATCCATGTATCAATGGTTGTTAAGATCGAGGAGAATATGAATCGTTGGATCACTCTATGTCAGAAACATATCGTGACCATCAGATTTCCTAACTACAAATGCATACTAATGCGTACTAAATAAACACACTAAGAAACACACTTTTACCTAACAACACATTAGACCAAGTAGATCTTAACTAACTCATAATTTTCTAAATATCCTAACACATTAGTTGTAATTGTACCTCCTAGTCTCCTATATATACCAAGGAGACCTTTTCATTTGGAATCATCTTGTATTGGTGAATTTATGTGGTGTATAAGAAGGTTTCCCCCTCGAAGAGGATTATTATCTGGAATTATCTATTATTCAAGGCAGGGAGTACTTATTATGATGTTTTTATGCTATTTGGATATTTGTTTCCTAACACTTTAACAATTAGATAATGTTTTATTGGATGTGTGCTTAATTTTAATGGTTACTTGTGGTATTTTTGAGAACTTATTATTGTTGTTGTTACAAATTACTTATTGTTGTTATAAGACTGGTTTACTGCTGCAATTTGCAACAACAATAGAAATCTAACTTGTCTAGTGTCCAAAAGAGATCTTTGTTTCATACTTTAGCTTGGAGATTGTTTATTATATGTTGTAAAGTGTTATTGTTCTGAGAAAGTATCAAATAAATTTCAAACCTCTTCTCTTCCTTGACCTAGACCATCCATTTGGTTATCAAGATAAGGGGCGCTAGTTTTGGATACTAAACTTACTATTTGATCCCTTGAGATCACCAGGGAAGCTTTCCTTATGGTGGACCTCTTCCATCACTAAAACAAGGGAAGTCTCTACTTAGGTGGAAATGGTAGATTCTTCCATAGTTATGCAATATTTTTGGATCTTGTGGTGGGATTTGCACAAGTACAAATACTACAATAACAATGACTTATAGATTCACATGTTCTCCCAACACCCCCCAAGTTTTGGGTAAAAATTGGGACCTCACTTTTTGTCACTCATAAGGATATGATTCTTTCTTTTGATTTACATATAGGATTTGGCTCTTTAATACCTTGTTGCATTATTTATTTGTTAGGTTCCTAACCCCCTAAGTAGATAGATATGTTACTATGTATCTCTATGGATGGAGGCCATATCTAGTAAATAAGGCACATGTGATATTGTGAAAGCAATAATTGTAAGAAGGCTTACTACAAGGTTCTATCTACTAGAAATTTCCTTCTCTAGAATGTTCCTAGGAGGTATGAAGTACTATATAAATATGTAGAAGCAATGTAAAACATTTATTTTGAAGTTATTTTTAATTGAGATTTTCTCAATTGGAGGTTGTCCTCTCGAACAGGAAACTGAACATTGTTTCCAGTAATAAAGGTATAACATTTTGGTTCCATTATGGTTCTTTATTTTTCTATTCTAGTTGTTATTTATATGTTCTACAGTAAATCTGGGTAATGTTAGTTCTTTTTGTTTTATATTTTCCATTTTCTAATACAGAACACCACATTATTTGTTTTAATTGGTCGATTTAGATTGGTTTTCATGCTTCACTTGTGAAGTTTTCATTTAATCTTTTCTTGAGTTATTACTTAAAAGATTATGATTTCTTTATTTTTATGGTTTGAACTCTTTAGTTCTTGATATTTAGATTGGGCCTAATCCTTAAATTGGGCCTATTTGTCACTTGATCAACTCAATTAGGCCCATTATTTTAGAATCAACCTTGATATCCAAATGAAACCCTCCTTTCACTAACTTGGTGTGGATAGGTCTTGATTTTGTGATTGGCCCCGACATTCTAACTGGGCCTCCCTTTTACCATCGCAGTGTCATGGGGTATTGATTTCTTAATTAGTCTTGATTTCTCAATTTTCTTGCTCACAAGTTTACATTCACATGCATGAAAACCTTTTCGCATGTGTGGAAATATATTCCCATACTTTTCGCATGAGTGAATCCATTTTTTAGAATTCAATTGTGATTGGGTATTTCCTTTACAAATGTTGGTGATATGGGAACATGATTTCTAAATTGGTCCTGATGACCAAGTTGGGTTGCCTCTATGTGAACACATTCCCTGATTTTTTTTTCAGCCACATTCCCAAAATTGGTTCATCCCTCACCTATTAATAAAGAAGTAGGTTTTTTTATTTTCACATAGCCTCAATTCACAGAGCATTCCTCATTCAATTTTTTAATATCACACATGGGACCTCATGTTTACAATTTGAATTCAACATTTTTCATTTTCAGTTCATTTCAAATTAACCTTTCTTTAATCCACATCTTGTCTCAACCTAATTTGGTTGCACTACTACTCAAACTATCACTCTTTCAAACTTGTAAATAATGCATCTCATGCTTGGTTTTTTGTTTTAAAAGTTTATATTCATACACAAAGTTCATTTGTTTGAATGATTTTTGCATTGGGACAATGGTCATACTTCCTTTATAACACTCCAAGAATCCAATTGAATTCAATAATGCTACAGCTTGAGAAAGATTGACTATTTATTGGCTTTGCTAACCAGGTATTTAATTTCAAATTACTCTTGTTTGAATTAGTAATTTCTTGAGACAAGTAGTTATTTTTCTATTTTATCCAGTATTGACATATATGCATATTTGAAATTAGTTACTTTGAACTTATTTAGATTTTTTCATGAGCCCATTCTCTTGCTTCCCTTGCACATTAATCATTAATAAATTCAAATTTTAATCTGTAATTCCCAATGAAATTAGGTTAGGATCGACATCACCATACCTAAAGATAGTTTCTAGTTCAAATTTATAGGATTATTTATTTCATGTATTTTATATGATTTTTTAGCTAAACCCTACATGCTTTATTTTGTGTTACATTAACTTGTAATGATTTCCATAGGGTTTCCGAGAAAATGGAAGGTGACAGGAGAGATCGATTACAACACGAATGTAGGGTTATATGGAGTTTGTAAGGGAAACAACATCATCAGGATAACATACCCTCAACACATCAAAATCATTAGTAAGAGGTAAAATGATTTTTTCTAAAGGAAAGCAACCAACCATGGAAGCCTAGGCTACTAGAAATACTAAATTTTCCATTTTATGTAGACACCTCATACACTATTGGGTTTGATGGAGCCCTCAAATACAATGAATTGTTTTGAATAATAAAAAGTGGAAAAGGGATCAAGGATCGTGAAGACCTAGATGAAAGGGAAGAATCAAATATCTCCATAGAACAAACTTTTTAAAAATCCCTCATACACCTTATAACAACTAGGTCTCTAGTGATGCCTTTTGTAGAAATAATTGGGTACCTAATTCATCATGTATATATTAAAAAATGAAGAATTATTAATAAGAAGGGAAGATACATTGGACATTTCACATCAAATGATCTTGAATTCTATTACAAATTATCTAAGGTTGAAATTCATTTCACTAGTGACTGGTTGAAATTTTTCATGCATGAATGTAACTACTATAACATCCTGGATGAATGGTATGAGAAGGGGAGAACTTTCAAATCCTTAATCAAGAAACATTTTCCAACCATACACCTCAGGTCAGGGTACACATGGGTAGTTCAATTTATCAACAAAATCTTTGGTGAAAATGGTTCATCTCATTTGAAGATATGTTGGGTTCCAATTTTGTATGAAATCACTAAAGGAGGTATATTTTTCAACAAAGTTGTTATTCTTTACAATTCACTTACAGAAGCCATTGACAAATATCAACTCGGTGTTTCCTCGAGGGTAATATAATTCCACATGTCCTCCTACCTATTAGATGTAATATGTGATTCTAATATATTCATAGCTTTGGGTTGGTCTTGGTCTCCATATCAACCTCATGTTCATGTTTATTGCGAAGATTTATGGAAGAATAGGTATTGATTTCAATATGAACTTATTTTTTATGGTTTCATGGCACCCATATGTGAACTTATTTTCTATAAACATTACCTGAGAACATCTCCAAAATCATTAAAGGTGTTGAAAAACATCAAAGATTTGTATCTATAAGAATATTCTACATACATCAAGATTTGTGGTTCCATAAAAGAACCCCACACACTTCTAGCATATGTGCCAAATAGGTTGGTCATTCAAAAAATTGGGTATCAAATAACTTCACATTGATTTAATTCTTTCTTGATCAAACACCAAAATAAGTTATGCCCAACTTTTCTTCTATATATAGGCATATACAGGGTAAAAGATTCCACTTGGGATAGGATGGAAAGGAGAAATATTGAGGCATATCATTTCAATTCAGAAAGGGATCAAATTTATGATTCCCTTGGAATTGTTGCAAGGCATAGGTCAGAGGTGAGGATCTATTTCCATTGCCAACATCAAGAGAATGAGGTTGAGAAACCTAACAAAGAGAATTAACCTATGTAGAAGTTTTGCACAAATTGCAATCAATTAATGAGAAGAAGGAAAGAAAAAATAAGGAAGAAGATGCAAGGGTTGTTGAAAGGCAATCCCTTCAACAAAAGAAGTGGGAACAAGAAAAGAGGAGATAGAAACTATTATAGAAGATCAAGGCAGAATCTGAATCCAAAAGAAAAAATTAAGAACAAAATAAGGTTTCTAAGAAAGAATAATTGTCAAATAAAATGGAAGCAAAGGCTAAATATAAAGTTGAATTGGAAGCAAAGAACAAAGAAGAGGGGAGAAAAGCTAAAGTTGGTGCAGAAACTAAGGAATTATAAATAAAAGAAGTAGAGGTAAGAGATCAATAATAGAGGTAATTTGAAGAAGAATCGAAGAAAATTATGTTGATAAAATTGAATCGGAGGAAGTCACACAAGAAGGAAATGGTTGACACATCGTACTAGTAAAGACAACATATAGAAACTAGACCCAATCAGATGGAAGAAGTATTCACCACTAAAAAATTCACCAATACTTTTGGTTCAAGAATGATTACAGGAGGTGATAACCCTATTCCAACCTCTATAGATGAATTTGATTATTTATAATTATTTTCATTTGACAAATAGAGGAAACAAGTGTTAAGACAAAAACACAAAATAAGGAAAATTAGCTTGGACTCTGAAGGGATACTCACCACTAAAACTATGGTGATGGACACAAAAAATATGAGTTTGGCTTCCTCTTCCTCTATTATATTAGCCATTGCATCTTTCCCAAGCCAATATAAATAAAGTTGCAGATGTAGAAAATAGGATGAGGGAGTATGAAATAAAAATCACCTTGTTGGAGAGTCAAGTTAATTATTATAAATCCAACAAGTATTAGTCAACCAATTTTATTGATTACACTATTATAATTCAAAATGAGTTGAATATTATTCAGAGAGATTTTTATGAAAAATCCCAACATGTGCAAGAATATGGTCAAGATATTGTTGGTGTCATGACTCACATCCAAACATGGGATCTTACATATCAACGAGCTCAATTTAAATTTAATAAGGTTAAAGATTGGCAGTGCTCCTTAGAGGAAGTTCCTATAGGAACTAATTTTTTTACTCCTAAAGTGTTCAAAGAGATGGGCATTGGTTTAAAATACTAGAAACATGCAACTTACAATTCTCTCAATGGAGTCACTAACAAGGTAGTAGATTTCAGAGAGATATTCTGGATTGTCCACAGTTAGAGCCATTGTAATCGTCGTTTCAAATCCAAAACTAGATTCATATTTAGGACTTGATTGTCAAAGTTATGAGCTGAAAATATTCCTAATAAATACATGATGCGAGATATAATTTTGGGCTAAACTTGTCGGCTGAGAAACTCTAAAGGAATCCCTAGAACTAAGGTGAGATATAGTGATAATTAATAATTGAATTATAATCATAATTAAGATGAATCCAGTTCTAGGTTCGAAACGTCGATTACAATGGCTCTAACTGTGGACAATCTAGAAGATCTCTCTGAAATTAGTCACCACATAAATATCAAAACAAAGGTAGTAGATGTTTCTCTATTATGGAAAGCTATAGAGAATATGATGAATACTTGTCATTTACCATATTTTAGGCCAATGGACAAATTATTCCCATATTAAGAGAAGGTATAAAAATACCTAGAAGATTACATAAATTCAAGAAGAAAAGATATTAGTTATTTATTTGAACTTGATGAAGCAATCATTTAGATGTTTGTGGAATCTCTTACTAGAAAATTGACATTGATTAGATATTTTCTACCTAAGATGGAAAAGTTTCAAAAATAGATGAGGCATAGCATATCTTCTTACAAAGCTCCTTTCAAGCAACATCATTTTCCTCAAGGAGATGTGTTGAATCAAAATTTTGAGGCATGGACTGCACACATAAATAAATGGACAACATAAAAGGGTGAGGCTTCCCCAATCTACATAGGGAAATATTGTGAGGAATAGGTTTCAAACTGACAAAGAGAATTGACTCCCTAAATGTTAGAAAGTGGCAACTTAATGGAGGAACCCAACATGCAAGAATGGGAAATGATCAGCCAACTAGAGGTATCAAGATGATTGATTTTCCATTCTCCTCCATTTTCTACAAAGAATTTTAATTTGAATTCTAAAGGGATTTTTGTTGGTGGATCTTGTAGATTTTTCTATGAAATGTTATTGAATGAGAAGTCACTACTAGCTAATCATTTTTTAGATAGACTAAGTTCTGAATTGTGTGGTTTGTGGAAATGTTTATGCTAGTTTACTAAGTTTTGGAATGTTATAAGCATTTTCTTTTATAATGCATACTTTTATCACTTATAAGTAACTTGATTATTTTGTTCATCTCACCCATTTCTTGTATATATCCTTAAGCATAGTATTGTAGTTAGTTTATCATTACTAGAGTTTTATGTAATACAAATGGTTATTTATATTATCGTTTTTATTTTCTTAAGTAACTTTTTACTAAAGGTTGAAAGAAATAAGATATTTTGGGATATTTGTATCTCATTATTTTTTTTAGTTAACCCATGAATCATTCTTCATTTTTCATATAAGATTAGTTGCATCTCATTTATTGCATTCAAAATATACATAAATGGTGGACCAAACCCAAACCTATATAACTCGAACAAAACTATCTAAATGTGGTTAGGTCATAAACCAGATGGATTCCCTGATCCAAGCAATGCAAGGTCTGTTGACGTGCGTTTCAAACCATGTTGCAATAGGGGGAGACAACCCAGACCAAGGTTCTTCATATAACCCAAGCTATTTAAGTTAGTTATCTCTAACGAGTTTAACAACTCTGTTAGCCAGTGAAATATCTATCCTAAAATATGGGAAAGGATTTCTACAAATTCTAACTACTAACTATTAGATTCCTAGAATTTACAATGATCACTAAATCAGATTATTTATTCTTTTTACAAAGTTTACAAAATATACACGGTACAAGATTTTCTAAAAAAAACTAGTGAAAAAGAGAACTTTTTTTTTTTATATTGGAATTAAATCTCAAGCAAATCCAATCTGTAATAAAATCCATAATAAACAAATGTAGGAATACCACTTTAATACTCTAACTAGAACAATAATATTCAAACCAAAACAAAACAATTTTGAATGTAAATTATGAAAAGTTTAATTCAAGTGATCAAAGCATTTGAACTATACCGTTACTATAAAATATTTACATTTGAACAAACCACACAACAAAAATATGACAAAACACAATCACTAACCTATCTTGGCTAGGAGCAATATTGAAATCTATTGGTTGAATCCTTCAATATGGATATTTGTTGTATTGTTCACCTGTACGAAAAAATTATTTGACAGGCAATGTTGCAACTCAAGTCTAACAAAATTCTAGTGAAAGAAATTTAAATAGAATAAAATAGATTTGATACAGATAAGAAAATGAGACAACTTTTAGACCAAGCCTTTATAGAGAATAATAATATGATATTATTTCAATCAATGAAACACATTTCCTTGAAAGAAATATTTAAACACGTGTAATTTTGTTTTCTTAATAAAGAAAACAAAATCAAAACAAACCAAACAAAAATTCCAAAACTTACAAACAAACTGATAACACTCGAACACTAAATTGAGGCATTTGAGATCGAAGATTGATGCAATTTAGAATTGATAAAAATGTTGACCCTTGTGGACCTTTTGACTATTGTATCTTCATAATACTTTGATCTTTTGTTTACCTAGGCCGAACCTTGTTCTTTTCGATCAATCAACCCATGATTTTTTTTCTTTTTAATTCTTTGTTCTCCCTTTGTATTTGATATAGATTGATATGGAGATAAGGCACAACAATGTGATATATTTCATCCCAATACTGAAAATTCACACAATTTCCAGAGCTTTCCTTTTCTTGTTCACGTTGATGGTTATCACAAGGCGATTTTCCTTTAGGAGAATTATCTCTCAGGTTGAAACCAATACCATGGAATTCATTAGACCTAGCAAGAAATGGTAGTAGATTATCAACAAAATCATAAGAAACTCGATCCCTTATTCTTGGTTTATCTGATGAGTATTTTGCTAGTCTACAAGGGACATATCGATCGTCTATGTATATAGGGTTGGATCTATTTGAATTTCTCTTTTTAGATCTGTTCCTAATTTCCGAGGCAACTTAGAGGGTTTTATCCACATAACCAATCTGGGATATTTCTTCAATACGAACCCTAGGTAAATTAGAATCTCCAGGATATTCATGTTGAGGGTTCTCTAGTAATGGTGAAGATTTCTCTAGAAAATAATTTCATTTTATAAAGGATTCCCACGTATCCCCTATTCACCCAAGCTAATATTCTATCAGAATCTAGATCAGGCCATGGTGGAAAAGGCTAGTCTCAGGGTTTCGTATTTCTCTTTGATATAATTTTTCCATATTGGATAAACTCTTAAATAGATAAAATGGAAAATTCATATGAAACCCTAAAAATACCATAAGTAATTGGAAGTGAAAATAAAATACCAGTCCATTTTGGCCTTCGCAGGTTACAAACCGCTTGATCACAAATATCAGATTTTGTCATTTCTTCTTAAGAAGATGAATTTGCATACCTTTAATATTATAAATTGAATGTTTCAATGTCATAAGCTGCTTCCAAGGGATATCCTTTAAATGGGCATTCTTGAACCACTTCTCTCCATCAAGGGTTAACCTTATAACCTCTATTATGAGTTTTTAATTTACTAGCATCTCCAAATCCCCCACTCTAGCCCTTTTTCCATTGAAAGAACAGAAGAAAACCATGGCAACTTCAACGTTATGGCCCTTAAAGGACTGAATGAATTTTTCCCATCCCACTACCTTAACCATACTTGAAATATCATCATACACCTGTAGGATCTTGGGACCATTTGGTTCTTCCCTGACTATAGGTGCATTATAATCAATAAATAGATTGATGAATAGGTGTGATTCAACATAGACAACTTTATCAGAGGGGAAGTATAAAATTTCCAACGATATTGAGCCATGGTAATAGGAACGAGTGAAATTGGCACAAATTATCATAATGGCTAGTGTTATTAGTTCAGGGAATGGACGTAAGAGAAAACTAGTAAACCACTTAAAGTATTTATAACTCGCGGGGTTGTGTGCACATTTAAGGACAGTAGGGCATGTGAAAGGATGACCCATGTTATTTTCCATACCTACTATTATCACTCTGTAAAAAAATCCCCACTGAATAGACAAATGACAGAGGTAACCGTTTCAACCAACTTCAAAGATGGGCACTAGCCTGCTCAATTCAGAGAGGGCTCTCTCTTGTCACTTCACATTTCTTTAATGAAATTTGGCTAGATTTGGTTTGTTTTGGAGGGGGTTTATAAAATTTGTTGGCCAAGAAGAGGAGGGACACTCAGGGCTATGGAGTCAAAATTTCTGAAAATGAATCAAAACATTGGTTGGCCAATAGAACTCTCCAGAGGATAAAGACTAAATGAGGCAATGAATCTGAGTTGTAAATTGAGATTTGCAGAGTGTAAGAGGAAAGGGGAAAAACAAGCAACTGCATCAGAGCATTAATAAAATCAATTCTAAATTAGTTAGGAAGAAATACACAGTTTAAATTGTTTCAGTCAAGAGCATCAAGGGATGAATTCTAGGATTTTAACTATCCAATTTAAACAAACGAAAATATAAATGGAGTTAAAGAACATAGGAAATACAAACAATTAAGGAAGACAAAACTTGTGTCATAGCCATTAGAATATTTTCATAAACAGTTCAAAATGCTTCTGCAAATGTATTCAATTCAATCCTAGAAAAATTACAATAGAGTCCAGAACCACCATAATTGTGCCCTTGCACTTCTGCCCATCACTTAATACACTTAGAATGTCTAATACTTATACAATTCGAGTTCCTTTGCTGTGTAAATGATTACAATAACTGAAATGAAACATTTTAGCTTCTACAATGATTACAAATGATAGTTTTCAGAAAAATGTTTCATGATCCATGCAGATTTCTCTGACGCTCCAGCTCTTTCCTCTGCCACGTTCTCTTTGAAATGTCACTCATACTCTTTCAAATATAATTGCATTTATCCATATTCTCATTAAACATTTGGGAATAATATATTTGAAATAAAAAATAATTCCCAAATATTTTCTATCCTGTAGAATTAAATTTCCATAATTTAATCCATGCCCGTGGCTTTTAAAACCATTTATTGTTTGTCCCAAATCACCATTTCATTGTAAAAAATATTTACTGTTACTATTTCCCTGTGAAAAACATTTACTATGTAATGTTTTTCCAATTTATCGTTTCACTGTGAAAAAACATTTACTGTGTGTTTTTTCCAGTTTACCGTCTTTGGTAAAATACCTTTTATCTTCTTCTTTTACTTCTGTAAATCTTTGGATAAAGAGTTATCCAAGTCTTCTTTCACGTGCATCTTCCCCTTTAAATATTTTGCACAGAAATAAACATTAATTTCTTTAATTTGTAAAACTTAAATCTTACCTCCGTAAAATCTTTTCACCATGGGAAGGAATTTCATTTATTAGAAATTCCTTATTTGTTGTTGAAATGCACTCCTAGAAAAATGCCACACATTAAACATATGATAAATGGTGCATTTATTACATCGGGAGTGGTTTAATCCAAACTTCTTTTACCTCTGATGTGCTCCACGTAAAAATGTGTGTCCATGAAAGAAACCACGGTAGTATTCCCTAACATCCTTGCTACTTCAATCTCAGATATGCATGTGCACCCTTCATCCAACCTTTGACTTTTCCACATTATAAATTGAGATTCGTGCCCATGATTTGAAGTGATTCCATAAATTAAATATTGGATTAAATATTAATATAAATATTTTAATATAAAAATATTTATATTAATAATAATAAACCCTTTT
>ML787553.1:574721-587192 GCA_009831015.1 Picea engelmannii | reverse complement strand
ATCCAACCTTTGACTTTTCCACATTATAAATTGAGATTCGTGCCCATGATTTGAAGTGATTCCATAAATTAAATATTGGATTAAATATTAATATAAATATTTTAATATAAAAATATTTATATTAATAATAATAAACCCTTTTTCTATTTTCTAAGGATTTTGGGTTTATGAGGCTTAACACATGACTTTGTGGATAGGATGAGGGTACTTAATAAAATGAATATTTTTTATTTTCAACGGGAATATGAAAATAAGGGTAAAAATGAATGAAGTGATGAAACTAAGGGATTTAGATAAGAATTAAGGCTAGGTATAGGCTTGGGATATTTTCCAAATCTTTGAATCATGGAGGACATGACTATTTTGGATGATAAATTGAGTGAAGGATTTAGGGGATGGTAGCTTGACGGAGCTGGTGAAAAAGTTTGAAAATCTGAGTGGAAAAATAACACAAGGACAAGATGCATTGGGAAAAATTAATGCAAATTAGCATGTGATCTATGGTCCATTGAGTCTCATCAACTTTAGATATCGGGGGTTGGAAAAAACGGTTTTGGGTAGACCAATTTTCACCCCGATGTGCCTCTGAGGGTGCCACACGTCCACGACTGAAACTGCGGTAGTTTTCCCTGGCCTGCCTTCGCATAATTAAACTTCGTGCTATTTCCCCGCCCGATATGTGCCTTAGCCGTTGATCTGGGCCGTTTCAAGATCGATGGTCCGTCGAGTCCTACCTTTCATGCCTCTACTATATTTTCCCACATTCCACCATATAAGACCTTATACTCCAAACTATCGCATTTCCATAGCGATGTGGCTTTTCGCTAAATCTCTGAAACTTGGATCATGATCTGAAACTTGTTATGATAATGACATAGGCTCCAACTAGGGATGTTATCCTCCCTATGAGGTAGCAAATAACTATAGACCTGGTGCCTGATCCATTGGGCTTCCCCCAAAACATGTGCATGTACCCTGCTCTGACCTGTCACCAGTGTCTTCTAAAAACCAAACTCTACACACTGCTCTCAACTGGATACTGAACACTAAATACACCGCTAAAATCTGACTGTACACAATACTGAAAATCCAAACTAAAAAATGCTTGACCAACAAGATTATTCGCACACTCCTACCTACCCTAAAAATGTTGAAATGAATACTCAATCAAGTGATGCTAAAGTTCCAATGCAACCAATCAAGCAATTGGCTTCCCGATTTTTCTCCACTCGCATCTTTCTTAAGCAGGCAGATAAATGTAAAAGATGGCAGCTGAAAGCAAAAATTGAATCCAAAATATGAGCTTATGAATGAAACAAACTCCTCCTTCAATGATGACTATAATAGGATGGCCAAAGGATCTTGAAAACCAAGAAAATTCATTTCTTCTTGATGAACAAAAATAGGAAGACAAGCCTCATTCATAAGTGTTTGTTGCTCTTGCTCTATTTCTTCAGTTTTGAATTTTTTTTCAAATGGAATGACAACAATAGTTTTGTCTGCTTTCCCATGCATCTCAACAAAAAAATTCATACATTCAAATATGACAGCCATATTATGTGCATCAAGACTATCCTCTTGTTCAACAAACAATTCTGATGATGGGGTCCTCCATGACCATCTCCACATAAAATGAAGGCCCCTTTCTTGAGTTAGATCAAAATTTGTGTATAGAGGCATCTCATATCAAACCCTACTCTAGGTCCAAGAAATGAGTCATTATAATAAGGGCTTGCACCCTTGGCCATTCCTTTGGAGGAGATGGAAAGACTTAAAGTCTTTACACCTCTCCTTAAACAAAAACAAAAAAAACTATGAACACAGTAGCATCCATGGCTAATAATGAGTCTAAGTGTAATGAGGAGGATTTTAACTACTTATTGACAAAGATTAAGCATTGTGATGGAGATAAGATACCCTTTATAACTTGTATGCACTACATTAGATATTCCATCAAGTATGTGGAGGTCACAAGCAGAGTGACCTGTTTGAAGGAACATAAATGAATATTTGGACAATTAATGCCACCAATGTAGCACCCTTAATTGTTCTTGATATGGGAAGGAGAAACAGTTTGTTTCTAAGGCCACACAAACAGATGTGGGAACTAAGAGAATCAATCCCCTTGTTTCTAGGGCCACACAAACATATGTGGGAACTAAGATAATCAATCCCCTTGTTTCTAGGGCCACACAAACAGATGTGGGAACTAAGAGAATCAATCCCCTCTCCTGCCCCCACACCCCCCTCGAGGATCTAGGCAAATACGTGCCAACTTTTGTGATAGTTATTTGGGCCTTCTTGACATCGGAGCAATTATGAGAAAGTGGGAGAATAAGGTCAAATGTTGTGTGAGGCAACATGACTAAACCATTAAGATCGTCAACAGTTAAGGCTAGGATAGTCAACCCAAAAGCTCCAAAGGATGGATCATGTAAATAGAGGGTGAATAAGATTCCATTGAAGATAGGGAGAAAGAGTTTGGAAAAATAAGAATAATCCATTTTTCCACATTATTTATATATGCATTTAAAAAAATGGTATTGTATTAATAATTTATTTTATTTATTAATCATAAAAACGTTAAGACTAGTTGACTTAACTTATCGTTCTCCTTAATGGTAATGGTAGTGCATATGACAAATGTTTACCTTAAAAATGGAAGTGCAAATGGGAAATTTCGTTTAAATTTGGGTGTATATGTTATCTAAAGTTTAATTATATGTTATATAATTGTGTATGTTATCTAACCTTTATATCTAAAGGTGTATACATATATGTTATGTATATGTTATATATTCAATTTTCCAACATGTGATTTACCCTAGTATTATATATTATGACTTATATAAAAAATCAATATTGAGATGTGTGACGACATGTCAATATTTTTTATAAGTTTCTTAATAATCACGATTTCAAGATTAGTGTGTTATCTAATTAATCCTTAATGCAAGTGTGAATATGACAAATATATACTTAAAAATGGAAGTGAATATGGAAAATAAATATATAAAAATGGAAGTGCATAATTGAAAGAAATTTAATGGAATTATAAGGTGGGGGTTCATTATACAAGTTATGAGGTGAATGAATTTGTACTAATGTTAAGATTTGAATTTAGGTGAATTGGATGAGGTGAATATAAATTTTAAGTGATTTTCACTATTAAAAAAAGTGATCATAATATGACAATAAAGTTGAAGCTTACCTATAAGTTGTGTATTCCAACTAAAAGAAAAAGAATAGTGGTATATGATTAGCACATACTCAAATCCCTTCTAATTTTAGTTTAGATATGAACTTCAATATTGTGAAGCTTCAAGCTATATATTCAAAGTTTCAATATTGATATGATGAATATTTATATGTAACTTGAGATATGTATTTTTAATCTTTGTAATTTATAAGTAAGTTTTATATTCAAAGTTTTAATATTGATATGATGAACATTTGTATATAGATATGTATCTTTAACCTTTGCAATTTATTAAATTCAAGTTTGGATAAGATTGTGTTAGTTTTTATATTTGATGCACCTAATGTATCATTAAAATTTAATACATCATTATGTATACATATAGGGTTGTTAAATTGTCTTAACCTTACCCCTATTCAAGTTATAGAAGAAAATAAGCATTAATGTGTAACTTACTCCCAATATAGGGATATCCCATTGTAGCAAGGTAACATGTAACATCATGTATATTATAACCATAATATATGACATCGAAACCACCAATGATGTTGGTACCGGACTAAGGGAGGATGACATAACATTAACCTAAAGATTGACACCCAAATATAGATTTTAGATTGATGAAGATTTTGATGTGGTTAATGAAAATGATTTGATGTTTAGAGAAAACTTGCGGAACCCAATAGTCAAGTGGGAGATTGTATCCCTCCCTTTATCACCCTAATGATTCAGAAAAGGTATGTGTAGTGATCTCTTTGTCCCATTGAACTAGTGAGTAGGCATTTGATATTTTATGTGCCTAGGGAGGTGAAACCATAGTCCATTTTATATGCAAATAATTTCTTCATTATCATCATTGTAGCATCATTTTGGCAAATGCAATGATCCTCATACAATTAAAGTATTAGTGATTCAATGGATGTAGATGAATAGTGAATGTAAGGGCTATATTTTGATCTTTCTTTCGAAGTTTTAACACAAGTGTAGCATTTCTCTCTGGTTTTAGACTTTTACACTTTCTAGCATTGAAAAATTATCTTAACTTATATTATACTTACTCAAAAAAGAAACCCATACCACCCCCTTCTCCCAAGAGATTGATGGGAAGGATTTTTCTTTCTTGGAGAAGCCATGAGGAGCATAGCTAGTGATTTCCCCATGCTCCACAATGAATATTATTTTTAATGACCTTGGAATCCATCACTCTCTTGGATCATTTGTTTCTCCTAGAAAATGATGAGGTTCATTGAACTTATGTGATTTTTAATTCATTACCTAATATTGTCATTGTGCTATGAAATGAAGGATATTTTCTTTTCTACCTCCCTCACACATTCAGCATCAAAGAATTAAAAAATCTCTAGGATAACATGTATAAGTGTTCTTAATCTAAAGTAAGTAATCTCATGAAGTTTATTACTCAAGGTAAGTTTTATATCCTTTAAAGAATTGATTTATTCTATCTTTGCAAGATAGTAGTTTGAATATTAAGATATCCATCGTTTTTATATAGAGGTAACATGGTGAGAAAGAAGAAAGAGTCAAACACCAACCTGATAGTTTATATGTGAATATGGTTTTATTAGTATATATATCTTCACAAACTTCCTAATCTATGTTATTCATACTTCCTTAATACTCTTCACTACCATCATAGATGAGAAAGATAGAGGTAAAGTTAGCCCCCATTGTTAATGATAGTCCAATCTAGAGAGATTATTAGTCCCGGCCTTCGGCAAGGGACTATATCTTTCGTCTCATGGTCAACACCCTTTGACTACATATTAATTGGTCTATTTTGCTTCATTAATCAATGCGTTTTGGTTCAAAACCCTTCAACCGCATGTTATTTCACTCACCTCATCAACGTTTATACAAAGTTTTGTTGACAGACTATATTAAATTGATTTATTTTGAAAAGAAAATTTATTTCCATATTTATGAAATTTGTAATATCCAATTTGTTAATGGTTAAACGATGTATGATTGGAATTAAATCCCCTTGGTATGCAATATTTGTTTTTCTAATTGTCAATAATAAGTAATTATTTAAAAAAAAACAAATTTCTTAGTGGCCACAATGGAGGTTCTGACAATTTGCAATGAATCATTCTGGAATGACATTGCTCGCTGGCTATGTGCTCACTGCTTGGCAACTTACTCAACTACTAGCTACCACTTGGCCATCTTCTCACCCTCACCGTCTCCACACTGCCCTACATAATGGTAAATATCCAAGTTAATATATGTGGCCAAGCATGAGAGTCAGTTATTTAGCTTAATTGCTTGCATAAAGGAATAAGAAAGTAATGGCGACTTAATAATATATCTGTTCTCTGGTTCTCTATGAAGTAGGATAACTACTCAAACTCCTTACTATTTATGCCTCAGTCTAGGTTTTCTGAGGCGTGCTTTGAGCTTCATTTAAACCAGGTTGTTTATTGTATTTCTATATAGAAGTCAAGAAAAGAAGTGGATATAGCTAAGGCGGTCAATCTAAACAAAGGTATGAAAAGAAACACACATGTTTCTTCCTCATGCATAGTAATACAATAATACAATAATTTTCATGCGCATTAATACATTAATCTTCATTTTCATGCATAGTGATACACTAATACAGTAATTTTCATCCATTTGCATGGAACTAATACAACATCTCTATTTCTTTATGCTTGTGTATAGATTGAGGGTCGATGCATGTTACGAGGGAAATCTCTCTATGGCTAGGGGCAAACCACAACAGACGAAAATGACTGCAAAAATCAACTTTAATATCAAGTATGCTATATAAACAAATATGCTAAGAAGACAATATAATAGGCCTACCTCTTCTAGATGTTCGATGAAGTCCACCGTTAAGCACTTGACCCAAAGAAATATAACTGCAACTAGACCTCAACAACCA
Source organism: Picea engelmannii (assembly GCA_009831015.1). Classification (NCBI taxonomy): domain Eukaryota; kingdom Viridiplantae; phylum Streptophyta; class Pinopsida; order Pinales; family Pinaceae; genus Picea; species Picea engelmannii. The sequence goes on along the minus strand of ML787553.1, from coordinate 581,085 downwards.
AGAAACTCAAGCATATGGTGATAATGTATATTGTTAGCACATTTAATAACATAATCCATCAATATTCATAACATATACACCCATGGAATAATAATTCAAATATTTGCAATATATTACTTGGACGAGAAAAGAGTATTTCTATTGAGGTATAATCAACATAAGTAAATGAGTTACAAAATTCTGTGTCATTGTTGGCCCTCAACCAAGTTTTGATGAAACATTGGTCAGGTTCGACCACTTTTGGACGTCAATGGGCTAGTCGAAGATGGAACGCCCAGGCAGAGCTGAGATCGCGAGATCTCACTTACTTTGTAGACACTTGAGTCTTGCAACCACCCCTACCTACCGGCCCTTTCGGAAACACCTGTGAAGCAGATGAAGTCTCACCTGAGGTAGAGGTAGGGGTGGTTGCAAGACTTAGGTGTCTGCAACCTTAGATGGAACACAGATCTGTGATTCTAACACTTAGAAAACACTTTAGCATAGATCATTCATCAATATTTAACCCTCATGTCACTCCGCAGATGGCGTAGAGAACCACAACATTCACTTAGATATAGGTTAAGTTATCACTTAGCAACAGCATAATAGGTCTAGCACTCAACACTTTCATATATGTCAGATCTACATCCATACATCTAAGAAGCACAAAGCAAAGTAGATCTATCTAAGTATATCATAGCAAAGAACATAGCATAATCATATCAAAGCACAACACATGGAAAGAGACAAACACATTAGGTTGAGGCATCGAGCACAACACACAGGTTTACCGTGGTTCACCCCCACCCTAGGGATACATCCACAAAGTCTTCTTCTTCTTTATTAGCTTTGGTCAATCTGATTATAGCACAGAGCTCAAACTTGTACTCTGCATAGGACATGAGATCTACACGCACCTTGGTAGATCCTCCTTCCCTAAGTATATCTAGCACAAAGATTTCTTACAATCCATGCACTCAGCACTTACAGCACTTGCACATAGCTCTGCAAGTCAATCACACAGTATACACAAAGCCTTTACTATCACTTATCTTACCTACCTCTCTTACATTGCCTAGCTACTTATTTATACTTTACAAAATAGGCCTAAACATGGGTAAACCCATGGACCGACATCCCATACCCATTACATTATCCCCCAAAACCCAAAAAGGACCCAGGAAAGGGGTCTAGCTTCCATGATCTCTGCTTCACGTTGTTCTCCATATTTGACAAGCTATCAAAGTTCCAAAAATGATCACATATGACCAAGTGTTTCCACAAACTTGGTCAAGGGCCAACAGTCCCCCAACACTCACTTATGACTCGTCCCAAGTCACTTAGATCTGGGTAAAGTTGCCTCAAAGTCTCGATCTAGGCTTGAGTTGCTTAGACTTGTCTCTGTGCTACTTCTTCCTGCTCAGAGAACTCCTAAACAACCGCTTCATTGATAGGCCCTTGCAGTTGTTGCTTGACTGTAACAACTACTTGTTCCAGTAGTGTTCCTTGGCCTTCAATTCCTTCAAACAATATATAGGCCTCATCCTGGCTCGGCTAGAGTTTCTGGGTGACTTCCATCACTCTGTTCTGCATGGTAAGAACAAGTTGTTGGGAAGTTCGTTGTTCCTGGGATCTCTTCATCCTCCCGATAGGTGACAGGAGTTTGAGTTGGGCCTGTAATGTATCTGCGTGCTCCTTTGCTTCCTGGAGTTGGGACTCCAGTTTCTTCAACTCTGGGTCTTCAGATAGTTTCTCATATATCTGCGTGATTTTGTTACTTAGTTGTTTGCATTTTGTAGCAAGTTTTCTAATCCTCTCAATTTCACTTTGAGCATCCAATTCTCGTTGGTTGTGAAATTCTTGTGGATTCTATGGTATGGTCTGAAGCTCTAATTCCACGACCCTTTGTTGAAGCTGTTGAATAACTTCAACCAGCTTCATCACTTGACACTCTATGGGCTCTTCGGCCTTCTTCTCTAAGATGATCATAGAGCGAAATGCTCTGTTGAATGCTTCTTCAATTCCAATCTTCTTCATGAGCAGCTTCTCTTTCACTTTTTGGACCTTCACTCAGTCTTCTTCAAATTTTTCTTGGAGATCATTCTTCTCTTGTTGCATTGCTTGACGTTGCTCAATAATTTCTTCTTGTGCCTTCTGAGGGCCTAGGTGGCCTACACTTTTTCTTCCTGAGCACGTTGAAGACATACTTCGACTGTATCAACAATCTTGCAGAGCTGGACTGATTCATCTCCTTCTTCCGTTGTTCCTTTTGGCAGAGGCATAGTAGAGATTGCTTGGCTAGACTGGAGTGCCTGTTGTACTCCTTGGAGCGCGATCCTAATCTGGCTATACATGTGTTCCTTCTTTGCTTCCTGCTTCTCTATTATTTCCTGTGAAGCATAATTGACCGTTACAACAATGAAATCAAAGTCATCCAACATGACGGAAATTCACATCTTAGTTACAGGGGTTCTTGGTTTCTTTCTAGAGGAAGACTTTAGAGGTGAAACCTTCCTTTTCTTGGATGAGTCTGCTTCGTCCCTGGGTGGCAGTACTTCGACTTATTGTTGCTCAGATTCTGCACCTTCTTCATCATCACCTTCTTCACCTTCTTCATATAGATCTGTTATCTATATCCTGAACCTCCTCGGGCTTGTTCGTCTCCTTTGTCTTCTTTGTTCTATTGGGCCCAGGTGTATCTTATGCAGCTTCTAGGCTGTCGATTTCTGAAATTTCTATGGGGTCTGGTGAAACAAGGAGGTCCGCCAACCACTCCTTGGTGATCTCTTCTAGGTCTTCTTCTGTCAACTTATAGTAGGATTGGAGTTGTTCTTGGTGCTCATCAACACGTGGGGTTAGGTATATAAAATGTTGGTTTGCGTTGAACTTTATTAGAGGTTAGAACCTATGTAAAGTGTTCGGGGTTATGCGAGGTTCACTCCATATGGTTTCTTTCAGTTGATTATAATATATGTGGAAAATGACATTCAATTTCCATTGCTTTCTCATGTCGTTCCACTACCACAAGGTACTGAACTTCACAGCTAGTGGCTCAAAAGGGTCAAGGTTCAGGAAAGTTGCACCTTTTGGTAGCTCCCATGCAACAAAGGCGATCAGTATCAGGAGCCAACTAAAATGGAATTCGTTCCCCTGATCCTGAGCTTCTCTATAGTCAATATCCAGTTGATTCACCAGGTGCTTCTCCTATTTCATCTGTAGTCCCTCTGTGCACTTTCCTGCAAGGTCAACTACAAAGCATGATACTTGTGTTGGTCAATTCTTACGTACTAGTTTCCCTGCGATTAGTTGGCATTCAAGGTGCACTGCACCACTTTCAATAGAAGCTACCTTGTAGCCTCACATGCCTTTCTCAACATCGACATAGGCCTCTTTTATCTTCTGCGCAAGAGCGCAGTCTACGATCTTTCTAGGATAGTACTCATGGGGATCAGGGCCCTGCATGCTAAGCCCAGTGATCCTATTGATCAATGCTAGATCAACAGTTATGCGGCATTCTAACCACAGGTATCCTCCGTGGTAACTTGCTAACAATAACTTTACACAAGCATTCACCTCCTAGTGTATGTCGAAGTGCGGTATTTTCATAATGTTTAGTAGAGTAGACTACACAAGGTTCATTGCCCATTGCTATGGGACGAGCTTCGATTTCTTGCCCTTAGTTCTCGTTAAGTACTTATATGGGGAAAGCATGTTATAAAATTTATGGTCCCCCAAGTTGAAGTCACAAAACTTCAACGTTGTAACCTTTCCTTGATCTGCACGGTAGGTGCGTACTCCCTTTGGTAAATATGTAGTTACTAGGGTATATTCAAAATCTCTAGGGACATTGTCCCTATTAATCTCACCACTTAGAGGAGGTATGTAAGCTGGTAGAATGGATGGAACTAACTTTGCATTGGCTATGTCGTCCTTATGCTTAGTTCTCCTCTCTGCGTTGGCTCGAGATGTTCCAGCTCGAGCAGTCGACGAGGAGGCTTGCACTCCTCTCATCGATGAGGCTTGGAATCCTGTGGACATTCTTCTTTCTGATATGACTCTCTCAGTCATTAAATCGAGAAGGACTTATGTGATGGATTCCTCAAGCGCGGTGAGATCGTCAGGCATACACACTTGGGAAAGATAAGCAGGGTCACGATGATCTCAAAACACTGCACTATGGTGAACGATTTCTTTGCAATGATCACTGTATACAATTACGAGTTCTGCAGGCTTCGAGTTTTCAGTTGGCAAAAGTGTTCGTCGTGCATGGGATGACGAGCTAAATAGGAAATTTATCAACGGTCTGGTTGCAACAGGCATGAATCTTTCATGAATGGTTTGGTGGTGATCTTTTAATGATTTTATGTCCGTTTGGGGCGGAATTAAAATGGGTATATCGGTCCAACGACTATATTGTGTCGCCATGGCGAAGTGCCAGATGTTGTTGTTCTAATATCTTGGCGAAGCTCAATTCTTGTGATTTTTCCTTTTGTGAAGTTTCCTCTGGAACCTTCTATAAATTTTTGATCTTGGCTCTCTTCTTACTTAGCTTCCTAGCCTTATTCCCAGTGAGCTTTGTCTCGGTCATCCTTTTTCCATTTTGAGTCTTATCTTCTCTCGACATAGTCACTTCGCGTTGCTGAGGTTCTTTCTTCAGATCCAAGGGTAATACTCCTTCATCATATGGATTAGGCATTTCAGTCTTCTATGGTTCCTCTAACGCTCTTATAGCTTCGACATCCAGGTCCCTGGTGTTCAACAACTGAGATCTGTTCTCTTGTTCTTCCACAAAGTGGGCGATCCTTCTAGTCATAAATTCCATGAGTTCTTGCTTCTTCTGTTCTAGGACTTCCTTTTCTTCTTTTCTCTGGATCTGGTCTTTTTCAATCCAGATATTGCCTAACAAAGATGGAAATGGGGCACAGTCCTCAATAAATATAATGACTTCAAACTCTTCCTCTGTCGAAGATCCATGGGTACTCATAGCTATCTGGGTAATTCTGCCACATAGGGTTACCATTTTTCCTTTAAACAACCCTATTCTTCCTAGTGAAGGAACCATAACAGGCCTTCCTAAGGTTTCCCAAGTACTTTCTGTCATAATGTTCATCTGTGTTCCCTCATCTAGAGCACAGTCGATGTCGAAGTCTCCTATTCTTACTTCGATTTTCTCCTTTTCTTTGAAGATCTCTGACAAACTGGCATCTTTATGTTCAGCCAGGGTTTCTTTCATTTTTAGTAACATAATCTCTATTTCTTTCTCGGTTTCTTTTATAATATTAGTCTCTTGATCTTGCTCCATATTCATCTTTTCAAGTCTAGTAATCATTCTAGGGCAATCCAGTACTTCATGGTCCATAGCCTTACAATAGAGGCAACTAGGGTTTCTCCTAGGGCATTCCTTAGCAAGATGTCATGGTCTTATACAACTATAACAAAGAGTTAATTCTCTCTTTTTCATCCATGATCCCCAACTTTTCTTGTACTGCGTGCTAGGATCATGATGGCTAGCCTGCAAAAAATTCTTTCTAGGATCCTGCATCCATTGGTTAGTCCGAAAATTCTTTCTATGCATAGATATAACATATCTTTCATTATTTGTATCAGATCTATTCATATCAAACGTTCTTTCATCTAACAATGTCTTAGTTTTCAAGCTAGGACAAAATCTATCAAGCATACCTAAATCCATACTTTAGAAACAAAAATTTTCACTTCTTTTACTTCTATAGATCACAAAGCTTCCAGATCTAATAACTTTTAACTATTCTGTTAAGAACCAAATATCAATATAGCATAGAAAAACCTTAGAATAAGTACTCAATGCCTTGAAAAAGAAAGAAACTCATATAATAAACCTCTTCGAGGGGGAAACCTCCTTATGCCCACATAAATGTACAATTAGAAGATGATTCAAAATGAAAATGTCTCCTTGGTATATATAGGAGACTAGGAGGTATATTTACAACTAATGGACTAAAGATGACATAAATAAAATAACATTACTAATATAATATGCCCTAATTAAGGGGTAATGAGCCACTATTTAGGGCTTAACATGCTCCTCCCCTTGAGATAAGTGTTTTCCGCAACTCTTAAGTAAATTTGGATGCTTATGTATAAAAGAATCATCTTCCCAAGTGGAATCTTCAGCCGATAGTTTCCTCCATTTAATGAGATACTCTGAAATGGATCTATTCCTCAGCTGGATAATTCTTGTGTCAGTGATGGATTTAGGATCCAATATGATTTTTCCTTCCTCGTCAAGTTCTGGAAATATAGTTTGAACTGGTATCTTGTCACCTATAACCTTCTTTAAGCATGAAACATGGAAAACTGGGTGTACTCGTGAAGATGCAGGCAACTCCAATTTGTATGCCAT
>ML787553.1:559916-574530 GCA_009831015.1 Picea engelmannii | reverse complement strand
GAAACATGGAAAACTGGGTGTACTCGTGAAGATGCAGGCAACTCCAATTTGTATGCCATAGTACCAATCTTTTGCAACACCTTATAAGGGCCATATTACTTTGGTGATAATTTATTATCCTTCTTGGCTTTCTTGAGGGACATCTTTTTGTATGGTTGTAGTCTTAAAAACACCTAATCCCCTACTTCAAAACTTATTTCACTACAATGTTGATCTACTTGTTGTTTCATACAATTTTGTACCATGGTCAGGTTGTCCTTTAACATTTGGAGAACTTCTTGTTGATGCTCGATGTGATATTGCACTGCTTGAACCTTAGATTTTTATTTTAGAGAAGAAGTGATGGAAGGAGGGTGGTATCCATAGAGTGCCATAAATGGTGTCATTTTTGTTGTAGTATGAAAGGAAGTGTTATACCACCATTCTGCCAAGGGTAACCATTTGAACCATTGTGTTTGTTTATCAGAGACGAAGCAATGAAGGTATCCTTCCAGACATTTGTTCACTATATCGATTTGTCCATTAGATTGAGGATGATAGGATGAGCTATGAGCCAATTGAGTACCCAAACAAGAAAATTATTCTGTCCAAAAAATTTCCAATGAAGATGGGATCTCTGTCACTTACAATAATATTTGGGTTGCCATGTATCTTTTGAACTGTCTCCATGAATACAGTGGCAACTGTACTAGCTTTGAAGGGATGAGAGAATGCACAAAAGTGTGCATACTTGGTCAGTCTATCAGCAATCACCATGATGACACTCTTTCCTTCAGACTTCGGTAACCCTATGATGAAATCCATTGAAACCTCCTCCCAACGCTGACTTGGGATGGCTAATGGTTGTAAAATACCTGGGGTCTTAATTGTTTCCACCTTATTTTATTGGCAAACCAAACATTCCGCCACAAACCTTTGAACATCATTTTTAAGGCCATCCCAAAAAAATTCCTTCTTGACCCTATGGTAGGTTTTAAAAATCCTGAGTGCCTTCCTACTAGAGAGGTGTCCAATTCCAATAGTACCTTTTGTTTGAGTTGGGATTTCTTACAAAAATATAAGCGATATTTGTACCATAGTGAATCATTTGTCCATGTAAATGTATTTGATGTACTGGAATCTTGTTACAACCTTTGAATGAGAGTCCACAATTTTTCGTCATTCTTCCATTCATCCCTTGCTTCTATTATCCAATCGGGTTGGATGATTGAGATAGCATAGAGAAAGGCCTCAACATCTTCATCCTTCCTTGAGAGTGCATCTGCCACAACATTTTTCTTCCCTTCTTTATAGACAATTTCAAAATCATAACCCAATATCTTGGTTACCCATTTTTGTTGTTCTTCTAAAGATAGTCTTTGTTCCAAGAAGTATTTAAGACTATCGTGATCTGTTTTGACCTTGAAGTGTCTACCTATTAAGTAAGGATGTCATTTCTTCAATGCATGTAGTATTTCCATCATTAAATTCTCATAAATGGGTTTGTGTAAGTCCTTTCCCTTGACCGGACGAGTTTTATAAGCCAGGAGCCTTCCTTCTTGCATTAGGACAACACCAATTCCATTTCCCGAGGCATCACATTCCAAAATAAAGGTTTTTGTGAAGTCTGGAGTGGTCAAGACAAGAGCTTTGAACATCACCTCTTTAAGTTGTTCAAAATCTTTAGTTGCCTCTGGATTCCATGAAAATGCATCCTTCTTAGTTAGTGTCATTAAAGGTGTTGCTATTCTTCCATAGTGTCAAACAAACTTGTGGTAGTAACCTGTCAAACCCAGAAATCCTCTAAGATTCTTCAATGTTAATCGGCCAATCCATCATGGCCTTAATATTGTTAGGGTCTACCTTGACACCTTCATGAGATACAATATGACCCAAATATTCTACCTCCTTCACTCCAAAGAAAAATTTGGATGGTTTGGCATATGGTTAATGCTCCTTTAGTAGTTGTAGCACCTTGTCAACATGTCGCACATGATCCTCCCAAGACTTGCTATAGATTAGTATATCATCAAAAACTACTAACACAAATTTTAGAAGGAAGGGATTGAAAATGGAATTCATCAACCCTTGGAATGTGGAAGGTGCATTTGTAAGGCCAAAAGGCATGACCAAAAATTCATAATGGCCTTCATGAGTTCGAAATGTTGTTTTTTGGGATATCTTCTTCCTTCATTCTAATATGATGATACCCTAAACAAAGATCCAAATTTGTGAAATAGATTTCTCCATGTAGTTCATATAACAATTCATCAATGACAGGAATGGGAAACTTATCTTTAATAGTGATCTTGTTGAGCTCTCTATAATCTGGACACATACGCCATGAACCATCTTTCTTGAATACCATTACTACCGGTGCAGAGTAAGAACTTTGGCTAGGTATAATAATGTTGGCCTATAACATTTCTTCAACCATGTGCTCAATTTCACTCTTTTAGGCATAAGGGTATCTATATGGTCTGATGTTATGAGGAACACTGCTAGGAATTAGGTGAATATCATGATCATGATTTCGAGTGGGTGGAAGTCCTTTGGGAATATCTTCAAATACTTTGGAATGCTTATCAATGATCCCTTGGAGATCTAGAGGAATAGATGGCTTAGTTGTTTGAACATCTAGTGAGCATAGTTGTGCAATAACACCTTGATTCCCCTTTTTCAATAATTTTGTCATGCCATTAGAGCTTATCACCTTACCAGGTTTCCCTGTGATACCTCTTAGCTCAATTTATTTTCCTTCCAATGAAAATTTCATGAAAAGTTCTTGAAAATTAAAAGCCACTACTCTTAATGATTGTAACCATTGGATTCCTAGTACAACATCAGCACCACCCATGGGTATAGCAATCCTTGGACTATTCATTACATATTACCCCATAGTAAGATTTATCATATTGCATTTTCCTGAGCAATTGATAGTTCCTCCATCTGCAATCATTACTTGAAACTCTGGTGCTGGATATATAAAGAAATTGAGATCTTTGGCTAATTTATAGTGAATGAAATTATGAGTACTGCCAAAATCAATTAGGACTATTACCTTTTTCTTTTTGATATATCCTTTGATCTTGATGGTTTGACGAGTGTTAATTCCATCCAATGCATTACACGATATCGTGGGAGTCAACTCTTCAGATAAAATTGATTCTATGTTTTCATCTTGAGATGGTTCTTGTTCATGTTCTTGTTCTTATTCCTCTTCACGATCTATGTAGAATAATTTCTTCTCACCACACTTATGTCTCTTACTGTACTTGCTGTCACAATTAAAGCATAAACATTTTTCTTTTCTTTCCTCCAATTGTTGAGGTGTCAACCTTGTAGGTTGAGGTGTTTTAGAAAAAGGAGAATTATTCTCTTTATAGATGTTAGGATTTCTCCTTCTAGTAGCCATAGCCGTATTTTTACTTTCAATATTTCTTGCCACCCTAAATGCATTCTCCAATGATTTCAGTTCTCAAAGGCAAAACTCATGTTGAATGTTATCTCTTAAAGTTCCTATGAATACATCAATCAAGTGCTCATCTGGAATATATGTTACCTTTATATTCAATCTTTGGAAGTTCTCAATGTGCTCTGTAACTAAACCCTTTTGCTTGAGATTTATCAATTGGCTAAAGAAGGTATTTCTCCTTGTATCCTCATAGTGTGCTATCATTTCTTCCATGAAAATTGTCCAAGTGACGAATGATTTCTGAGAACATAGCCATCTATACCATACAAATTGATTAGGTTCTAAATATAAAGAAGCAATTCATACCTTTTGTGTATGTGGAACATTAAGTAGATCAAAGAATTGCTCCATCTGAAGTATCCATGTGATAGGGTCCTTTCCATCAAACTTCCACATATCGATCTTAGGAATGTGGTTGGTCTTCAACCCAAAGTTAGAGTTTCTCCATTCTTGATTCACCTTCCTTGTGTCCTCATCATGAATTTCATGGGATACATTTTCACTTTCAGGTGTCCTCTCTATTATGAATTTTTTCAATCCTTCCATGATCTCCTCTTTTAAACCATCCATCTTAGTATGTATTGCCTCCAACTTAGCTTCCATCTCTTGTAGTTCATATTTTGTTATTGTCTTGTTTTGTAAATCATTTATGTCCCTACACATTTCTTCACATTCATCAAGAGTCCAATTAGGCTTTTCTGGAGGCTTATTTGGTGTAGAAGTTCCCTTTTTGGGTGGCATGTTGGCCAAGTATCACTTTTGAACCTTGATTTTGAGGTGGTTCTACTAGACAATCTTTCTTCCACTGTATCTCCAAAGTTTCGGCCCTTCTAGGTATGGAACTTTATTTTTTGTAGTTCTTTGATATTGCTTCTCTGCAATTCCACAGGTCTGATCAAAATTGGATGTGCCAAGTGGAATTTACAGTAACTTCCCCATAACTTGTTGATTTTTGGCCTTTCCAGGAGATCTCACTTGTATAGTGTTCCCTACACATAATAAGTGATATTAAATTCTGAAACTCGTACCATAAATACTAAAAACTGTCCACTATCTAATGAAACTAGTCTCACTCAATTTGGATACTCTAAGAATAAGTTATGACTATTTTACTTGGAACACCTTATTGAGACTAGTCCATAGGACTAGTCAGATACCCTATCATCCACAGGGTGTATATACAAATTTAAGATGACCCAGAAGCTGAAATTTTTACCATAGATACCTTACTAATTTATGTGAATAGCCTCCAAAGTTCAGGGTCTGAAACATTACAAAAAAAAAATTATAGCGAAATTTTTTCAATGAATCAGTTAAGGATGATTCCAGAACCCTATCTTGCACAAGTTGTATCTCTGAAATTATAAGGCCTCATGAGCTTAAATTTTAACCCAACGTACCTTGATCTGTCTAATAAATATCCTCCAAGCCTTTCCTTTTGAAACATTGTAGAAAACAAGTTATAGAGAAAATTCCAAGGTGTCTCAGATGTAGCAATGAAACCCCAAGACCTTGAGCTCTAATACTAGATGTTAAGAACCAAATATCAATATAGCATAGAAAAACCTCAGAATAAGTACTCAATGCCTTGAAAAAGAGAGAAAATCAGATAATAATCCTCTTCGAGGAGGCAACCTCCTTATGCACACATAAATGTACAATTACAAGATGATTCAAAATGAAAATGTCTCCTTGGTATATATAGGAGACTAGGATGTATAATTACAACTAATGGACTAAAGCCGACATAAATAAAATAACATTACTAATATAATATTCCCTAATTAAAGGGTAATGAGCCACAAGCTGACATAAATAAAATAACATTACTAATATAATATTCCCTAATTAATGGGTAATGAGCCACTATTTAGGGCTTAACATATTCTTACCTTTATCAGAGCACAGAGCTTACAGATATTACCTCTTTCTGTAGATATGACTTAGAAACTCCCACTTTAATCCTTCTTAGAGCACAAAGCATTCAGATTTGACTTCTTTTCTTCAGATCTGTCCTTCCTTCTTCAGCATAGATCTTTTTGGATCAAGTGGATCACTGCACACTAGGCACAGTTCCATGCATAGAGATTTTACAATTTCAGGATGGACTTTCTGCACAAAGCTTCTTCTTCCTCAGTTCCCAGCAATCACAGTTTCAGGTCCTTGCAAGGAACCATTTTTTGGCACAGGGGAAGACCTAGGGTTCAACGCTTCAACAACGCACCAACAAAAACCTAACTATTGGCCCTTTCGGCAACACCTACGAAGCAGATGAAGTATCACCCAAGGTAGAGGTAGGGGTGGTTGCAAGACTCAGGTGTCTGCAACCTTAGCTGGGACACAGATATGTGATTCTAACACTTAGAAAACACTTTAGCATAGATCATTCATCAGTATTTAACCCTCATGGCACTCCACAGATGGCGCAGAGCACCGTAAAATTCACTTAGATCTAGGTTAAGTTAGCACTTAGCAACAACAGAATAGGTCTAGTACTCAACACTTTCATATATGTCAAATCTACATCCATACATCTAAGAAGTACAAAGAAAAGTAGATCTATCTAAGTATATCATAGCAAAGCACATAGCATAATCATATCAAAGCACAAAACATGGAAAGAGACAAACACATTAGGTTGAGGCACCAAGCACAACACATAGGTTTACTGTGGTTCACCCCCACCCTGGGGCTACGTCCACAAAGTCTTCTTATTCTTTATTAGCTTTGGTCAATCTCATTACAACACAGAGCTCAAACTTGTACTCCACATAGGACAGCATATCTGTGCACACCTTGCCAGATCCTCCTTCCCCGAGTATATCTAGCACAGATCCTTCTTACAATCCGTGCACTCAGCACCTATAGCACTTTCACTCAACTTTGCAAGTTGGTCACATAGTATACACAAAGCCTTTACTAGCACTTAGCTTATCGGCCTCTCTTACATTGCCTAGCTACTTATTTATACTTTACAAAATAGGCCTAAACATGGGTAAACCCATGGGTCGACATCCCATTCCCAATACATTATCCCCCCAAACCCAGAAAGGACCCAAGAAAGGGGTCTAGCTTCCATGATCTTCGCTTCTTGTTGCGCTCCATCTTTGATAAGCTATCAAAGTTCAAAAAATGATCAAATATGACCAAGTGTTTCCTCAAACTTCGTGAAGGGCCAACACGTAGATCACCTATCCAGTACGAAGCTTGGCTCTATGTCTTAAGTGCATAGGAGAAGATGAATGTAAGAGATTGAAAAATAATAATAGAAGAAGAAGCAGTTGGTGGACGTAGCCCCACACTGGGGTGAACCACGTAAATCTTGGGTTGATGGTTTTCTTTGTGCTATAATGTTTATGTTGTGGATCTGCTTAGTGCATTGAATTTTATGAATGATAGATAGATCTATGAATGTTTAATGCTTTGTATATGTGGAATGTGTTAGATATGACTTATGATGCTAAAGTGCAATGTGTATTTAGTCATTGTTACTGTGTCGATCTGTACTTAGGGTTTGATCTGCGATGTGAATAAAGATAATGAATTAATATATATTGTTCCTAAGTACCCTACGAAGTGTTGTAATCACATATCTCTGTCCCAGCTTGGTTACAGACACTTGATTCCTATAACCCCCCTACCTCTACCTCGGGTGAGACTTCACCTGCTTTGCAGGTGTTGTCGAAAGGGCCAGTAGTTAGGGTTTTTTTGGTGCATTGTTGAAACATTGAACCCTGGGTCTGCCCCTATGCCAACAAATAGTTCCATTGTTGGGACCTAAAACTGTGATTGTTGGGAACTTAAGTAAACGAAAAGAGAATCTTTGTGCATAGATATGTTGTTGAAGTGCGCAGTACTCTACTTGACTTGTGAAACCTTGTGCTAAGAAAGAGATCAGATCTGAAGAAAGGAGGTAATATCTTAAATCTTTGTCTTTAATAAGAGTAAGTAAAGTGAAAAATTTTGTTTCAAAAGCATGGATCTAGGTACGTTTGATAAATTATTTCCTATTCTGAAAGCTAGGGTACAGTTATAATAAAGAATTGATATGAATAACATTGATAGAACTAGAGAAAGATATGTTATTCCTATACATAGAAATGATTTTTGGACTAATAAATGGATGCAGGAACCTAGAAAGATTTTTTTTCGATTTTAGGTCCAGCACTGCGATCCTAGTGCGTACTACAAGAAACGTTGGGGAACTTATAAGAGAAAGAGAGGATTGACACTATGTTATAACTGCAGAAGAACATGACATCTTTCTAGCTGCAATTATACATCATGTGAATAAAGGATTTGAGGTCGAACACAATGAGACTTCGTTTGATTACCATTCATTGAGGTATACCATTAACAAACACGATACAACCTACCAATGATGAAAGTAGGTATCAAGGCACCAAGTACATTTTTACAAGTGTGAATAAAGGATTTGGGGTCAAACACTTGAATAATCCATCGATCATGAGACATTCATGTATTCCAAACTGTCGATGACAAGAGAACTTGCCACTAATGACTGCAAGCCTCTATGTACTCATAGGACTCTAGGTATCGTCTCCAGAATAGATGAGTTGAATTCGATGGAAGGAGACCCACTGAAAGGGGAGAATTAAGGCATCTCTTATCATTCAGCATGAGGTACAAAGCATGATCTTGATGATTTGGAGGAAATCAGACAAAGAACATGTTCACGAACCAACGACCTTGTGCATATTTCACGTGTGCCAGGTGCAAGAAGTACATGAAAAAGACCCTTTGAATAACAACCAATGAGGGAAAATGTTGACAAAGGTGAGGAAACCGCCAATAAGGATAATGAAATCCAATACATTGCATGAATCCCAATGTGTGAATAGATGTTTTGTCATCGAACACAAGGGAAACCACCCAGTCAACGACCAATGATGAAATGTCAACTGTTGGGTTCAAGGTTACCTACCAATGAGGAAAGTAGGACCATGGTGCACAATAGGACTACATATTCATGTGAATCTGAGAGAAACTGAGGGTATGGTCAACATGAAAATTCAAGAGTTCTGACGAATGGTCGACACAGGTTGATAGAAATCCTTTGAACAAGCGCATGAGACATATGGAAGACTCTAGAAGCATAGACTCAATGAAGAAACCATGAGATGCAAGAGGCATCAATCAAATTATCCATATGGACTGGAAGAGTAACCAGTTGGGGGAGTAAACTCTCTGTAACAAGCTCAGCTTCCTAAGGTCATGCTAAACCCAAAATTATGATGACAAGTGGACTCAAAAAATTTGTGCTATGTTCAAAGGTGACACGATTGTTGCCAATATAAGATAATAATCCCTTCCTGCCTGTCTTTTTTTTTTTTCCATAGTCAAATGAATGCTATGATACAGAGGAGGGAATGAGTGTCACAAGTAAGCAAAACTAGTTCCAACAGTGGAACATACCTATGCTCAATGCAACGAGGTCCATGCATGAGATGGAAAATCGGGGGAATTTTCCCTCTTGGGTATAGGGTGTCGATTTTTGAAGGATATAAACAAGGATATTCTTGGTTGAGGATGAAAAACTGCTAAGGAAAATGATTTATAAAACAAAGCGAGAATCGACAATAGGCTCAATACTGCAAGCAATTTCATGAGATGCAATCACAACATAACACCAAAAAATATCCTTTTTCATAATAATAGTCTACTTGGTTTGAAAAAGTGATAAACTTGTACCAAATAGACATCCTTTCAAATCCAATTTATGAGTGTGAAAGAGACAAGTTCACTCAGAAATATTTTTGCTTTTTGAAAATGAGTCGGAAAAGAGATTAACCAAGACTCACGACCTTCCAAGTCCAATTAATGAGTGTGAAAGGGGAAAATTCACTCAGAAATCTTCTTGATTTTTTTAAATGAGTTGGAAAAGAGCTTAAATTAGACTCGTTGAGAGGTTTCTAGGTGGCATGTCATGGGGTGGCCCAAGGCTCCCATGCTCGACTTCTGTGAAAGGTTGACATGTTACAAATAGAAGACACAAGCTTGGGAAAACCCAAAGCACTCCAAGTCAAGGAGGATAAAGTGCTAGCAAAGGTTACCTTCTCCATGATATATCGGATAACATCTCTTACTTGAAAGGACATAGGAGGAGGCATTGGATACCCCATAAGACCATCCCAGTCAAAGGGAACTTCTCCAAGACTTGACGGGAGAATGCTCATGGAGATTAAAACTGTCTCTTGTTCAGAAGGTGATGTAATAGAAATTCTAAGGACATGAAATAATAGGTATATAAATAGAACTAGAAGAGTTGGATCAGTTTAAAATTCCATGCGCAACCACTTCTTCAACCATTCATTGAATAGGATGCGAGATGACAAAGTCAAGAGATGCATCACCCCCAAAAATAGGAGTGGTGTCAGTCAAATATTGCATCGACTCGACTACTGGTTGAACAGGATACAAGAAAACAAGGTCAAGGGATGCATTAACCCCTAAAGGAAGAGGGGTGTCAGTTGAATATTTCATTGGCATGACCATTGTATCAACCAAAGAAGAAACAGAGTGTGGGGAAACCACAGATGACTCAGAACCCTAAGGGCCCCTAGGTGAGAACCATGCTTCTAGTATCCCATTATTAGGAGGACACAAACAATTAAGGTGATCTTCTTCGTCATTCCTTCAAAGGAGCTCGGGCTTACATATTACACTTCTAGGCTTCTCAATGTATAAATTCCCCCAGCGTCATTTACAATGGCTAGTGACATGCTCTCAGCATGACTGGTAGAGGCTGGAGGTTCATATTCCACATGATGTACATAGGTTGGAAATGTGATATCGATCTGACTCATGGAGACTAGAGTGATGCCCCCAGCATGACTAACAACAACTGGTTGTGGGTCTTCAATATGAATTGCAGAGGTCATCGACCAATATCCAACATGACTAGTAGTGGTTGGTGATGGATCTCCAATATGACTAGAAGTGACTGGACTAGTAGCAGTGGTGAGTTGTGGAATTTGAGACCAAGGTCCCAGGAAATATTGGTTTTGAGACATTGCAAGCCAGGAAGGGTCATGTTTTACACCCTGTCCATATATGAAAAGGTAGTATCCTTTGCCTAATTGATCCATAGAGGTTTGTACAGGCATCATCACTGAAGAAAATGTCTGTGAAGAGACAAAAGTATGATAAGGATTATTCAAGTGAGGATATATTTTTCCGCCATGTGAAGGGGTTCCGTGAAGAGAGTATCCCAAACCATAAAAATGATTCCCCCCGTATGAAAAACCTGAGGATATATGTGGACCCACCATGGGGAAAGTGTTCATAGGAACTAGAATGGTGGATGAAGGATACACGGATGGGGTGTAATAAGTAGAATAACCACCCATTTGAGTATTGGCTCCTAAAAAAACATGGCTAGGAATGGATCTGTAAGAGGGGAGGTTCCAACCTCCCATAGTGAGATTTGGTTGAAGAACATGACTCCTATCAAATGAAGACATAGATAGCGGGGCCATGGTGCCCTCGGATCCAAAACTAGGATTCACATAAGTGGGCCAGGGAGAGGATGGAAAGGGTGAAGGCACATTTATCATATCAATAGGAAAATGATTAGAGACCCAAGGCATAGACTGAGTGTCATAATTTTGCATACCATTATGAAAATCGAACGGATTCATCCCCATGAGATGAGTGGACATCATGGGGGCATAGAGGTAAAGGATGGAGTCACAGGAACTCCACTATCCATGATAATGACAACTCAAAGCATAATATACAATCTCAAAGGTATACTAATAATCAAAGAGCACACCAAAAAACAATCAAATGGCCAATTATGCACACAAATAGAATAAAGTGGTTGAAAGGCACCTCCCTCTCTAAGGTAGGTATGCCTTGCCCAAGAGGGGCATGAGACTCTGCTGCTAAATATTGGAGGAAACAGAATCAGTTATAAGGGCCCTTGTGGGATTAACAACTAGACGTTCAGATCCCCCCGGAGAGGTAATCCTCCATAAAGGTTGTGTGTTTTCCAACCCTTATCTGACCAAAGGTACCTGTAGAATAACCCCTGCAAGTAACCTATGTGTTACCTAAGTCAAGCAACCTAAGCAACCATGGTATAAATGATGCACAGGTGAACCATCATAAGTTAGGTCCACCGTATGGGCAAGGTAGCAAAGTCTGAAACCTTGAAAGCACCATCTCTCACAGAGGTAAGGGCACTAGAAAGATCCCCATATATGAATAGATCCCCAAAAATATATTTGACGCTAAGAAGGTATCGGGGGGATATCCCTTCAACCGACCTCACATGACCTCATTCTTAACTCCAGTGTTAGCAGAGCCTCCTGATATTTCTGACTATACAATGGATTTCTTCACTCCCTTAGTCAGAAACATATGTTGATTTAATAGCCTTGGAGAATTTTACTCACAAAATCCTACTCCAAGGCTCTAAATCCTAAGCTAGTTTGTGCACCCTAAAAAATAAAATCGTTACTTATAAATTTTAAATTATAGTGTTAATTAATGGCCTTGCTTACTCAAAAGGTGCAGTCGTGAAACTAGTGATGTTATGACTCAGCAAGTAAAATAAATGAATATGAATACAATGCAAAGTCCTAACTTAAATTTCCAATCAATGATATGCTTTTCAAAAATGCAATTTTCAATTCAATTATGCAATTCTAAATAAAATGCAATATTTCTTTACATGCACTGAGATAAATGAAAAAGACTCAAGAGATCAAAATGCCAATCAATGTAAATTGCCTAATATTTTTTTATTTTCAATATAAGAGAATGAAAATGAAAGGACTGAACAATAGATTGATATAAAAGGCTCTATTGTGTATAGACAGAGACAACCCAAGTAGTATATCAAGGAGAAAAATACCCATCCCAAGGTGCAAGGACAATCAAAATGAAAAGATGATGAGAAAGGAATCCCCCAAAAATTCAACCAAAGACAGGGTTCTTGTCATTCCACAGACACTTAATGGTCACCACAGAGACCCAAGAAGACTCAGCAATCATCAAAACCTACCGAACAACCAACAAACCCAACAATCAAGCAAAAAAGGTTGATGTGCGTGATGGTTCAAGGCAAAAGCATGTATGTACACAACTTGTAGAAGTACATAACGTGTATGTACATGACTCTGAAGAAAAAACCTGTGTATATGTGTCAAAACACAACTAGACTAAGGAGAAGGATGAAAAACTCAGACTCAGAGTGAACATAGGTTGTCAAGCAATCATACGACAAGAAACTCAATATGAACGAGAGCAATCTAAGGATAAAAACACTCAAAACCCTGAAAAACAAAATTATATCCCGAGTATGATCGTCAATTTCGTTACGAGGAAAATATCTCTATGGTTAGGGGTAAACCACAACAGATGGAAATGACTACAGAAATCAATTCTAATATTAAGTATGTTATATAAACAAATATGTTAACAAGATAAGATAAGAGGCCTACCTCATCCAAATGTTCGATGAACTCCACCATTGAGCACTTGACCCAAATCAATATACTTGCAACTAGACCTCAACAACCAAGCAATGCAAGCATATGGTGATAATATATATTGTTAGCACATTTAATAGCATAATACATCAACATTCATAAAAAATATTCCCATGGAATAATAATTCAAATATTTGCAAGATATTAATTGGACAAGAACAGAGTGTTTCTATTAAGGTATAATCAGCAGAAGTGAATGAGTTACAAACTTCCGTGTCGGCACAATTCAGAACCTAGAAACTAAGTTCCTTCCAGTTGGGCCTCTACCACTTCAATCCTCCACCAAAGGCAAGCTCATATAAGAGAGAAAATGAAGTTCTCAATCAATAAGGGAAGATATTGGGGGTTGAAAAATGTGTTCAGAATTAAAGGACAAAGCGATGCAGACTCAATGTGAAGTGAATAATTTCTCCAGAGTAACTTTTCTCTCAAAGTTGAATTCTTTCTCCTCTTTTCCATAGCTCAGATTTGGCCCATTTATAGCCTTCAAGTGGAACTGAAGGGCCGAGTTGGAACATTTCCAGTATATGGAATTCCAATGATCATTGATCTCATGACGTGACATGGAAACCTGGCACCCTTTTTTAATTTTGGGAACATTTCCTAATGTACGTGGGTTGTAGTGGTGCAACCTGCGTATACACATGTCGTAATATAGGTAGGGCACGTATATGTGGAAAAATCATGTTTTTAGCTCTGGGATTTGAAAAAATGGACTTCAAGTCTACATAGGGAAATGGAAAAAGGCCCTCTGTGAAAGATTGCATAGGGTGAGGAAAATATTGCTATAACAATGCCAAGGTGCCAAATCCACTGGATGCCACTATATAGCTTCCATATTTAGTTATTCCAGTGACTTGTAGAAGAGATTTTTCTATCGGGTGTGTTGGATCATGTTGTCATTGATGCCAACGATTTGATTGATTGATGTCAAGTGATTGATCGATGCCAAAAGATTGATTGATTGATGATTGATGTAATATAATATGTATTTTCCTTGATGAGAATGCATAGATGAAGATGGATCAATGAGTTGTCGTTGATATGATGAATATCGATCAATGAGTTTTCATTGATATGATGAATATCGATCAATGAGTTGTCATTGATACATGATGAAGATGGATCATTGTGGTTTCATTGGTATATGATGCATTGCTGGAAAAATGTATAGATGACTCATTATTGTCTTATCATGATTGATAAGGTGCACAAATGGATGAACTCCAAAGTGGTCCCCTTATGGTGAAAGCCCTCATGGGAAGACGCTTTGTGGATTGAGTTATCCTAGAAGAATGGGTGGAGGACCCTTGCTCTCATTATTTTCTTATCATGATTGATAAGGTGCACATATGGATGAACTCCAAAGTGGTCCCCTTATGGTGAAAGCCCTCACAAGAAGATGCTTTATGGATTGAGTTATCCTAGAAGAATGGTTGGAGGACCCATGCTTGTATGTGGAATAATGAGATGAAGATCAATGAAATTGTTGATGAAAATATCCTAGATGGATAGTGCTTGTCATGCCATTTTCGGTGGTATGTGGAATGTCACATAACTCCTCATGGTTTGAGATTTATGGCCTTACGAAGATGAAGGACCCCCACATGAAGGCTTGAAGCCCCCAAGGTCAAAGAAGTCA
>ML787553.1:505697-528079 GCA_009831015.1 Picea engelmannii | reverse complement strand
TTGGAGGCCTTTGAAAAATTGAAAATTCTTCCAAGTCTGGGAGAAAGTGCGTAGGAAGCTCAGGAGAGCTCAGCAACCATCGGATCGGTGGAGGAGAGAGATCTAGACCGTTGATTTCCACTTCAAGGAGCAGCTCAAGAGGAGCCTACAGAAGGAGGAGGTCGTCAGTCATCGGATCTCACTCAGAAATCTCATAAGTCATTGAATTGGGAGGAGTTGTGCGAAGTTTAGCCACTGGAGCAAGCACATGAGGATAAAGGATCTGGGCCGTCATATCTGGAGCAGAAATCCCGTCATCCATCAGATTGGATAGGAGCTGGATGAGGCTTAGTAGTCAGGATATTATCCATCGAGAAATCGGGATTCTCAAGGGAAAGAGAATCGAGACATCACAAGTCTCGAAATCAGAGTCGTCCGTTAGCGGAGACACATGGCGGAGATCCACAGAGAGTTGGGATATTCGGCATTGGGAAATCGGAGTTCCTGAGGTCGAAGGAATTGGGACATCACAAGTCTCAAAATCCCAGAGGAATCGGGACCGTCCATATGGAAGTACATGTGGAAGCGATCAGCGTCATCGGGAAAAGTCCCGACAAGAAGTCGTTGATCGGGGATTGAGTCATCAGGATATCGGAGATCCCAGTGACAAGTTATTTGTGCACTTTGGAGTTGCGAAACGTGATACCCCGATGAGTGGGAGCCAACTGTCATCACAGCAAAGGAAAAGGAAAGCGCCATCATGAGAGGCCAGCTGTCAGCCAACCGAAGAGTTAGGATTCGAAGAATCGCGAGTCCCGTGGGTGAATGTATTTTGACATCACAAACCCTGAAACCCCAACGCAGAGGTTTGACTATGGTCACGGGGTAGTGGTCACGTGGACCAGGGGCTGAGCCAGGAGGGCTAGCTAAAGTTATAGCGTGTCAAGAATCGGAGGATCGGGGATCCAAAGAGCAAGGGCATCTTGGCATAGCAAAGTCCGAAATCCCGATAGGAAACTATGACTGTGGTCATATGAAGGCAGGTCACATGGACCAGCAACATAGATAGGAGGGGCTGAGGAAAAAAGGGCGTGTCGGCAAATTTTCCCATCGGTGATCGAGAGGACAGTGACTCTTGACAGCAGGAAGCACGAAACCCTGAACCCCGATATTGAGTCGGGGAAAAGTCACAGTACAGTGTAGAAGGTCGTGAAGGGAGTTAAAGGACCTGTGGATCGGGCGTTTGATAGGGATTCCACTTGGGAATCTAAAGAGTTGCTTCGGCTCAGCAGAGGGAATTTGATCGATCCTGTGAGCGGGCAAGGAGTTTGTCGGAGGAGGTAGCTCGCTCGACTGCGTCAGGATGAATCCCTCAGAGTACATTTAACGAACCCTAAGAAGGAGTGGTTCGGTCCCATATGGGTCTTTCGATGTTTGTTTAACGAGTCCAAAGAGATAAAACTCAGGGGTTTTTCGTGTTTAGAGAGTCTGAAAAACACTTAAAGAAAACTCCACAATGTCCTTTTTCGTAAATTAATCTGACGAGATTGAAAAAGTGATCATTTACCACTCACTAGATGTTTTCTTCAAATACTTTTACGAGCGTGAAAAGAACAAGATTGTTCGACAATGTTTTCATGTTTAGAGAGTATGAAAAGAGCTTAAAGGGAACTCCAGGTGGTTCATTTTTCGTGTAACCTTTATGAGTCTAAAAAAATGATAAAATTCTACTTGGTTGCCTTCTTATTGATTTACGAGCATGAGAACGAACAAAGATTGAGCTCGAGGTTTTTCCTGAAAAACCCAAAAAGTATATGTGCATGTGACAAATGTAAAAACAAACCAAGAAATGTATATGTGTTCCATCGTTTTCACTCCTATATTTCTCATCTACGAAAAATCAAACACTTTCAATGTCGTTAGGACTTTAGGGTTTAGGTGAAATGCATAAAATAATATTAAATATAAATGGAAAAGTGAAAAAGTTAATAAATATGGGTAAAAACGTATTTTTACCATTCCATTGTTATTCCACCCAAACCTTGTTCCAAAACCCCCATTTTACCTCAAACTTCCACTGCAGATTACGGGAGGCACAATTGATCATTGGAAAAATGGTCTCCACTGAGTAGGTAATATTCTTGTCCTCTTCACTTTCCATGGATTAATTTTTGTTTTTATTGGTTAAAAGTAGATCTTTTGGGTTGAATTTGTGAGGGTACTTGCATGCGGAGGCCGCCACAGGTGCCTTATATCATACCCTACGGTGATCCAGGATCGTCACAAGAGGCCCTATGGCTAGCCTGCGGCGATTCTGCATTGTGTGGATGCCTTTTCCCATGTCGTGCGCAGCTCAAAAGCATATTAAAATATGTTTAGCTAATAAAAAATCTCCAGGGAAGAAAATAAATATGCTAATCTCTCCCTGTGGTTCCAATGCAGGTTTTTGACAGTCCGAATGTTGGAATGGAGGGAGAGAGAGCATGAGGACAAGGATTACTTCGTTGGGAATGACCCAGAAATAGTTAATTCCCTCCAGTAGTGTGGGGTGCTAAAATTCTTCAAAATCTAGGGCATGAGGGCCCAATTGAGGTTGCTTGAATATTTATTCCACATGTGGGATGTGGACCAGTAGTTATTCTATGTGGGAGCCCACATACTCACTCTAGATATCGCGGATGTCTATTTTTTGATGGGTTTATCTCATCATGGATCCCGTGTGACATTGATAGGCAGCAGGGATGGTAGTCTATCGACGAATGAGTACATTTTGTAATATTGTGTACTAGAGGTTGAGAGACATAGTGGCAAGGTCTCTATTAGGGATGTTTGGGACTTACCTTTACAGAGCATCCTTTTCACCATCACACACATGGTAGGGAGTGCATCTCCCCATATGGATCTTTAGAGCTACTTTCATTATGTAGTGGAGTGCATGGATCCTCGAGTCTTTAATTGGTGTGATGGGGTTCTCACGAGCATGAAGATACAATTGACCAAGTGTAGGAAAGGTGACCTGAAACAGTTCGGATATGGGTTGATTTTGGCGTCCTTCTTCCTGGAGAGGGTTCCACACTTGCACTTACATGCAGAGTGGGGCATATCGGCCCCACAAGATCCAAGAATGAAGAGGTGGTGTGACCTCATGGCTTGGCATGTGACTGGTCCTATTGTCAGGTACAATGACATTTTATTTGATTGGTTGAGGCCCCAAATGATTATGGTAGATGACTAAGCATATTCCAACTTAGACTTCAGAGGTGACCTAGACTTGGTTCTTCCTTAAGGTTCTCAATGGGGGAACTTAGGTAAGAAGTACATTTTCTCTTTATAATGTTTTTGTAATTTTTTAAATATGAAATGTTTTTATGTTCTTAATCTGATGACTAATAAAAAATCTCTTTGACAATGCACATGTAGGACCTTAGTGACCTCTAGGTTCATCTCCAATTCATAGGCAAGGGGAGATAGTCCAGGTAGCAGGATTAGATGTTGTTGACTACGAGGATATAGAGAAAAACTTGGAGGGGTTGATGGTGGATGTCTTGGATACCTCTATTGATGAGATCTTGAAACATTACCAGCACTACGCAGTGGGTGTATCTTCTTCTATCAGTCGACAACTCCGAAGAGTAGCACGGGTAGTCGTATGTTATCGTGAGCAACATCCTTGATGCTATATTTTTATATGAAGCCATGTGCTTCACATTTTTGACATTTTGGTCTTTGGACAAAAACACTTTTTGTAAAACTTTTATTGTTATATATATATATATATATATGAGGCTTCTATCGGCTTACTTGCTTTATATACAAAATGTGATTGGATTTATAAGTGTCTCAAATGTTTGTCTAACACATAATTAGCTAATGTGTTTGTTAATGTATTTAGACATCTAGGAATGTGTTGATATTCAATATAATCAAAATGATGCTCCAAGAGGTGAATTCATAAATATACCCTTAACAAAGTAGAACTTCAGATAGCATAGACATTACTCAATTGTAGTACTAGTAACTGTGAATCGATTCGTACGAAAAGATGACGGATTCCAAGTGAAACAACGTTGGTCAGCAATTCAATGACTACATTGTATTTCGTGATATTATTAGTTGCACGACCAAGGAAAACGCCATGTATACTGATTAATTTGTTCGTATGTGCATAGACTTCCCAAGAAGCAGATGCTAATTTCTGAGTACTACGACTAGCACCATCAGAAAGCCAATGTAGGGTAGCGAAGACACCGACATCTGGAAACCAAGAACAACGCAAGGTAAGTAGTTGGGGGTTGAAACCAAACAAAGAAAAATCACACAAAAGTAGCACACAAGAGTATGATACAGTAAAAATACAAGCACTCATGCAAAAATGACTTAAGCATAATACTTCTTCAAGTAAAGCCCATTTCTGGGTTCACTCAAAATAACGCCATCATAATCCACTAACTCAGAAGCTCCCTTATCCAACACTCGTTTGACAATATAAGGGCCTCGCCACATAGCCTCGAATTTTTTGACCCCTAGTAAATCACGATCTTGTTTGTAGAGGAGAACTAGATCACCTTCAGAAAAAACATGTGGCTTGACATGTTTGTCGTATTGGGATTTTACACATTTTTTCTAAGTTTCAATAACCAGGGCAGCATCACGACGGGTTTCATCTAATTGCATCAGGTACAATAGACGTTCCTCTTCAGTAGAGGTGTTTGGGAGAAATTTAATGGCTAGTTTCAAAGATGGTATCTCACATTCAATCGGAAAGACAACTTCGATACCATAAACTAACTGGAAAGGTGTGAACCCGGTGGCAGACTTGACGGATTTTTGGTAGGCCCATAATGTTGAAAACAACATCGTGTGCCAACTTGTCTTATGAATTCCTATAATCCGTCGAATCATAGTAATAAGGACTTTGTTTATCGCTTCAACCTGGCCATTGGCCTATGGATAATAGGGGGTTGAGTTTTCATGCCGAAGACCCAACTTTTTCGTAAGCTCGAACATCATGAAATTTTGAAAATGACTGTCATGATTAGTAACGATAGCTTGGGGGACACCAAACCGAATAATGATGTGATTGAATATGAACAATGTTGTAGTTTTCTCGGTGTTATCAAATGTAGGCATCACCTTGGTCCATTTAATGAAATAATCCACAGCTACAATGATGTATCCATGCCCCCCGGCCAAGTGAGGGTTACATGTCATGAATTCAATGCCCCATTTTGAAAATGGACCAATGGAAATTCCAGGGTGTAAAGGAGCAGAAGAAGATCTTATTTTGTTGTTATAAGTTTGGCAAGCATGGCATTTCTAAACAGTCGTAATGAAATCCTTGAAAAGTGAGGGCCAAAAATACCCTTCTCGCAAGATCTTTTGGGCAGTGGCATACCCAAACATATGACCACCACATGCTCTGGAGTGACAGTCATTCAAATTTTTCTCAGCCTCATCGTAGGTGAGACATCATTGGAAAATAGAGTCAACATCATGGTGATAAAGAGTGTCACCGAGAATGATGTATTGATAGGCTTGATACCGTATACGATGATGGTCCGTACTTGAAAGGTCGGGCTAGAAAGTTTGAGTCTGGAGATAGATGATAATATATCCATACCAAACGTCATCAGAACTGATCATAAAAAGGGATTCTTCAGGTAAGGAATCCTTTGCCACATTTTTTGTCTCAGTTGAGGGAAGGTCACATATCAATTCGAAAAAAATCAAAGATTTCTTAGACTTAGCGTGCTCGAATTCTAAGTCAAACTCCTAGAGAATCACTATCCATTTGGAGTACTTGCCCCCCAACAATTTTTGAGTGAGGATATGTTTCATGGGATTGCAATCGGAAATAACAGTGGTCCTACGTAATAGGATATAATGATGAAAATGTTGGACAACTTGAATAGCCGCCAAGGCTAGTTTCTCCACATGTAAGTATTTGGCTTCGGTGGTTGTGAGACTCCAACTCAAATAGTAAATTACATGTTCATCGTGTGAATCATCTTCTTGGACTAAAACCATGGCAATGGTAGAGTCTGAAGCAGTGAGGTAAAGAAAATAGTCTTGACTATAATCTAGTGGGAAAAGAAGTGGTGTATGGGTTAAGGCAACTTTCAAATCTTTGAAGGATTTGTTGGCAGTATCGTCCCATACAAACTCGTAACCTTTCTTCAACGGTCGAGTAAATCCCTACATTAACTCAACATAATTGGGAATGAATCGACGCAAAAAAATTTCCTTCCCTTGCAAACTTTGGAGCTGACGTAGTGTAGAAGGAGGAGGTAGAGTAAGGATAGCCTCAACCTTCAAGGGGTCTACCCTAATTCCATGAATTGACACAATAAAACCCAGAAATCGGTTGGACTCCACACAAAAACACATTTGTGTGGGTTCAAACATATACGATAGTAATGACAACAAAGGAAAATGGCTCGGAGGTGGGAAAGTTGATCTTGGCGATGCATGGAATGCATCGGTAGATCATCGAGATACGGTTGTATGATGTGCTTGATATCATGAAAATCATAAGACATGGCATGCTGAAAAGTTGCACCAGCATTCTTCAAACTGAAAGGCAGTTTTCGATAGGTAAAGGTACCCTAAGGACAAATGAAAGAATTTGTGTGTTGATCCATGGAAAAAATATTAATCTGATTATAGCCGAAGAAACCATCCATTAACGAGAATATTTCACTTCTGACACAATCATCAACAATCTGATCAAAAAAGGGGGTTGGATAATTGTCCTTAGGACAAGATTTATTGATATCCCTATAATCTAGACATACATGGATCATGCCTTGTTTCTTATTTACCGGAACCAGATTGGATACCCAATCATTTAAATCCATAGGATAGATAAAGCCATCCTTAGGAATTTTTTCAAATTCAATCTTGATAGAAACGACTTTACGAGGGTGGATGGGTTTATCGTCCGGGTAGGTCTTAATTTTGTGTACAATGATATCGGGATCAATACCCGACATCTCTTCATAGATCCAGGTGAAAACATCACGAAATTCTTGGAAAATGGCTTTATAAGTGATGAACTCATCAACAGAACATGAGGTTCTGATGTGAACATTTTCGACGACTCTAGGTTTAATGGATATGTCAAGAGGAACGATGGGTGAAATGTTACTCAAGTTCCATTCATATAGCACGTTGTGTGTTGACTCGGGAAGAGAGGAAAAGACAACAACAGTCGACGGAGTCCAAATCCATTGGTAACTCTCTATGGTGTCTTTCTCTAGGAAGAGAATGGAATGATGATGTCCATCGTCTCATGGAGTGTCTTCCATAGACATGACTCACATGATCATCTCATCGGTAGGAAAGATCACGTGAAACGGATCGGAAGATGAATCGTAGAGAGATGGAGTAGAAGGGGTTGTCGATTGAATGGCTTGATAAGAAGATTCAACTGGACTTAAGGGCATTTGTTTTCCATAGTGAAGATAATCACCAGGGTCAGGTACTATCCACGAGTCATGGGATGCAGTGGTTTCATGAGAAGAGGTGGAATGTTGATTGAGGTGACAAAAGGAGGTGGAATATTGGGTGGTGGCATTGGGAATGTACCCATCAAAGTTTAATATTTCATAAGACCCACACCGACATTCTCGTACCCAGGAGGTGTCTTCGAGATAAAGGGTACGTTGCTAGTACGGGAATCAAAATTTAAAAAAGGATAGTTGGTCAATAGTAATGACCTTTCCTTGGTGTGGGAAATGTAACACACGAAAAAGGGTAGACACAATTGCATGCATGGAATCAATCCATCTATGGAAAAGTAAGAGGTTATAGTCAAGAGGTGCATCAAATACCTTGACCTCGACATTGATCAATTTTCTTTCCAATGTAACAGACAATGAGGGAAGAACACCATAGGTTTTAAAACTAGATCCATTAAAGGCCTTAAGTGTATTGTGTGATTCAGTGAGGGGAGGAGAGCTAATGGCTTTCCAACAAGTAACAGACATAACGCACGTTGAGGCTCCCTCATCAATAACAGTTCTACAGATATTCTTGTTCTCTATAACAACTTGGATCTGAAACACTAACTAAGGAGGTAGCCTTGGAATGTGAAATTCCAAGTCAAAGATTATCAAATTCATATCTGTGGGATCAATTCCACCAATGGCCTTTAACAGTGCCTTTCGTTGAGTGGGACAACTTTGAAGGACTTCAAGAGCTGTCATCATGGAGGGTTCTTGCACAAGGTCTTCTACAATACTGTAGTTTTGAGCAGCACGCACATGAGGATTAAAGGAAGACTTCCAAACAATGCCCTTTGGAGGAGGGCGGAGAACGATATTGAGACCCAGTCATTCAAGATGAAGAGGACCATTGGGAGGTGAATTTGAGGGAGGCAATTGAACCAACGAAGGTGGAAAATTGTCAACTTTATCCTTTGAAGGAGAGTAATCTTTGGCCCGAGTTGCGATTGCAATGTCATTCTTTTTAGAATTACTAGTACACATAAGGACATACGAAGTGGTGGAAGGAGAAGGTTGGTCATGAATGACCAATTGAGATTGTTATTGAGAAGGGAAAGGTTGTGAAAAAATGGTAGGTGTGGGAGGCTTCCCAGTCCCTTGAAGGAACTTGGTGACCTTGGCACTTCTTGGACAATATTTTGTGTAGTGATCCTCACCATAGATAAGGCAAGGATATCAAGGTTTACGCTTATCCTTATCATCAGTAGGTTGCATTTTGGGTTTTCTGGATTGTGGATTATTATTTTTATCCTTCTTTTTCTTACCCTTTCCTTTTTTAGATTTATTTTTACCGATGGGGGTAGACTGAACTGAATTAACTTCATAATTTTTGTCGGTGGAAAGAGTAGCAATCATAGCATGTTGAACATTAGAAGCACTAGATTTGGGGTTGGTGTGAGGGGCATGCGTGGATTGAGTGTCAGCATGGAGGGTTTCAATCACACCATCAGCAACATGAGAAGTTTTCGGGGTTTTTGAAGTAGGGGTGGTAGAAGGGAGAGGAGCATTAGGAATCAAGTCATAAAGTGTGCATGTTTGTGAATAAATGAGATCTAGGTATTGAAAACGAAAAATTTCCTACTCTCCAATGAAAACTCCATACATGGCAACATCACGGGCGATTTTACTGATGAGTGATTTGGTGAACCACTCAGCCAATAACTGATCAGGAAAGTCAATTTTGATCAAACGTCATCTCCTTCTCCACTCATGAATGTGATCGAAAATGTGAGCAGCAGAAGATTTCTTAAAGGAACCCAAAATTTTGGTTCCTATCTCGTAACAAATTTGTAATTGGCAATTCATGAGGAAAGCCATGGCTAGGGTATTAAATTCGTTAAATAAGCCTCGTTGTAACTCGATGTACCATTTTTCTTCCAAACCCATGAGAGTTCGCTAGAAGAGTCATAATTGAATGGAGTCATCCATCAATGAGTTAGATGAACACCAAAGGTGAAAATTCATAACATGATTGTTTGGGTCTTCTCCTGGTCGACCGTCAAAATTGGGAATGTCGAATGGTAATTTGGATGGAATGATGGGCCAATGGGGATAATGTAAGATAGGATCATTCAAGATCCTAGACAAGTCGGGTAAATCCAAAGTGGCTAGAAAAGAAAACTGTCTATTCACTTGAGGATACTGGTGAATTTGGGGAGGAAGTTTCGTCGGTATGCCAGTAGGACCGTAACAAGTCTGCATGTAAGTAGAAAGTCTTGATAAATTCGGTTGGGGAGGTTTTTGAGGCATGTAGCCTGCAGGGTTGGATTGATTTGGAATGTTTCCTTGGGAAGGAACATTCGACTAGAAGTTTTGACCCCAAGTAGGATTAAGGGAACCTAGATACGGTTGGCCAAGATTGGAAGGTACTGAAGAGTTAACTTGAGAATGTTTCCCCCCAAATGGTTTTGGATTTCCTTGGAGAGGAAGAATCCAAGGTATAGGTGTAGTTTTCCCATAAATCGGGTTATGGGTGTCAACTTGGGGTTGACCCCAAAATTGAGGTTGGGCCCCAGATTGAGGTTGTACATCAATCTGGGGTTGCCACCTGACCTGAGGTTGTGCCCCAAATTCAGGTTTCCCCCAACTTGTGGTTGTTCCCCAGTCTGAGGTTGTCCTCCAAAAGGAATCTGAAAACCAGAAGTGATAGATGAACCAATGCCCCCAAGTGGGTTGGAGCCACTAGGTCTAGAATAATTAGCCCCTACAAACAAAGGTGGAATAGGTATGTAAATCCCTCCAGAGGGGTTCTGGGAAGGTGAGGAAACAAAAACAGCATCAACATTATACCCAGGAGGAATAAAAGTATTTTTTCCTCTGGACAGATTATGTGTAGGTAAGGCGATGGAAGTATTCAAAGCGTGATGCCCAGGGGGAAGTGATGGGATAGGTCTAAATGGAAGTGGTGTTCCAATGGGATCTTGATTAACCACCGCATTCTCGGTAGGAATAGTCATAGTGTGTGGAACCATAGTAGAATGGGTTGTCTAGAGAAAAAGTGTCTAGCAAGGACTAACTGACTGTGTGTTTGGAAGGATGGTTATATTATTGGTTGTACCAGAAAAATGGTCTAAAGGTACTATGTAGGTAATAGACATTTCAAGTATTTATGATATTATAGGTGGATCAAGACTCGCCCCTAAGTTACCATAAAGCTCCCGCACAGTGTGACGTGAGGTTCTAAATGCTTCACTAGAACGAGGGGGATTCTCTACTCTAGGGCCTATATAAGGTCCAGTCGGTGCTCCATAAGTTTCAACAAAAATTTCTCCTAATGAATTCATCTAGAGAATATGTCTCTCGTATCCAGTATACTGTAACGAAGTTGGAGGAAGTCAAAAAGACTCTAAATAATTGGAAATATTCTAAATATTTGGAACTTTCCACTTGTGAGGTTACGTTGTTCTGGACTGCTCTCTGATTAGGAGAGCCCTCCGGTGAATTAGGAAGCAAAGGGAGGTAACCTTTCGGATCTTCTGGGGGTATCCCTTGCATCCTACGTGAACGGCGCGGAGGGTCAATGTTGGACGAACCAAATATTTACAGAAAAAATCTATGGCCAACTACAAAAACAAATAGCACTTGCTAATAAAATATAAAATCAAACCAAGAAAACAAACCTTCTTATTTTGAAGTCACTAGTTGGTGATGAAATCGAATGTCGTGAAGTCAATACAAGAAGGGGCTAGGATAGAGTGGGTGGAAAATTTACGTTGACAACCTGCTTAACAGACTTACACCCTGGTGCAAGCTCCCACACATAATCATGGGTATACCCTCCAAGGAGCCTGAGTGAGTTTGGCCAACATTGATTCCAGGTACCATGAAGACTTGTCCCTCCACATTCACCTCATGTAATACCCTAAATATATAGGCTACTAAGGTTCCCAAGTACAACAGTGATGCATGGGGAAACATTCGATAGTCTGATCCACGTGCAAAGGAAGGGTATCTAGCCCAAAATCAACTCGAAAAAATTCCACTCATAATTGTGGGTATACCTTCAAGTGACCCCCGTAATACACGCAATCTCTACACCAAGACCAACAAAGCACGGTGAGTAACTCTTCCAGTCTTAATGAAACCTCAGGTTTGACCCTTGTGTAAGAAGGGCTTCCCAGGAAAAAATGTTGCAAGTGGATTTGAACACTCCCTATCACAAGATGCTACAGTGTGTTTTATGCTTTGGAGAGTGTGCCTCACAACCTATTCCGAAGGGCTAGCCTAGATAATTTTGGTGAGAAGAGTTTCTAGAAAATAAAAGTTACTAATAAATTTTAAAATTATGCAGTTTTTTAGAGGTTGTTGTTTACTCAAGAAGGAGATGGGAATGAAACCAATGTCATATGAGACCTTGACCCAATAATATGCAAGAAGAGATGAATGATGCAATATTTCAGTTCAATGAACTCTAATTACAGTAGGGAGAAGGTATTTCTTTGGAAGCACGAAAGATATGAAATGAAATTTCTTTTTCTTGAATGAACACAATTCCAAACGATCACAAGCTATGAAATTTCCCAATTTTCTCTCTTTTAAAAAAAAATCAAATGCAAAAAAATTCTTATGAGTGATTACTAAAAAGAATAGATAACTTTAATTATTCCTTTCCAAAACCAAATCAAAGGTATAATGAAGAAAGGAAAACATAATCAAAGAAAATGAATACACTCAACACAATACCCAAATCGAACTTTCAATGAAGACAAAAATGAAGATGACAAGAAAGTGTTTCGCCAAACGCAAATGAAAATATCTTTCAAATCAATAAGCAATCTAGAAAATGTAAATAAATTCACAACTTTAATCAAATCAAAGACTTTTTATCAATCAAACACTGAGATATATATCTAGAGATTATATCCTTGTTGACAAAAATCAAGAAGCAAAAAACATGCAAAATGATAAAGAAATACTTTCAATCCCTGAAAAACCAATCAACAGCAAGTCTTAAACTCAGAAAACAATTAGATATTGGCACCAAAATTTCATCCCAAGTGATCAAATAGAAACTAAGTGATAGAAGACAAAAAAGGCCCAAACTAACAAATCCTACAGGAAACGTTGCAGCTCAGCAGTGAGGTACAATGTGGCGAAATAAGGTCACCACAGGCTAGCTATGGGACAAAATGTGGTGATTTCGCATTGATTTAAACATGCAGGATGTGGTGATCAAGGAACTTCACAGGCTATATATGGGGTATAGTTCAACGATCTTTGTAAATAAGGAAAAATTGGACAAAGGACAAAGAATCTAAATGAACTTTCAGACCCAGGGAGTCCAAATAGATCACCCACAGACTTAGAGACTGGATTAAAATGAAAGGAGGTAGGCTAAACACAAATGGACAAAACAAAACAAAAAACAATTCATATACCCAGTATGGTCGCCAATTTTGTTATTGGATTAATCGGTAAATGTGGACATAAACTGATCTCCCTAGATCCACCTAGACCTAGAACAAAACAAGGTAGGACATGACGCTTTCCCTAAGCTCTAATCATTGAATTTACTATCAAACAAGAGATGAGCAACATACCATTTAAATATCACTTACTTGTATCTTTGTTGTCCTTTCTCCACTCCGGTGATCCTGTGATTAGATCTACAACGGAACACAAACCAACCAAAGTGAAAGCAAAAATACTATACTCAATGAAAACTTATGCATGTGATCAAGGAATCATACAATAAAACGAGAATGGTTTTATGGGAAAGAAACATGTTGTTGCATTATATTAAGTAAAAGTGGAAGATACAACCAAAAATCCTTGATGTTGCAAGGTCCCCTTTCAGTGTCCCTTTTCTCCAACACACACACTTGCTCCAAACTTGCATGAAGAAGATCCACAATGAATTGATGAACCAAAATGAAGCCCTCAAGCATGAACTGAAATAGAATTCTTCATACAATTCTTACCCTATTCAACCTTCATTAACCTTAGCCTTTTCCATGATAAATCCCTCTTTATATAGGTGAAAGAGAGATAGTTAAAGAGATTAGGATGATCCCACCAAATTAGAGAAGCAAGTAAGATCCCATCTATTCAGAAGCCACCTTATATTCTAGAAGATCCCCTTCTATAACTTTCATGAAGCTCAACATTTCTTAGTCTTTTAGCATCACCGTACCCTAGCTATAAGATAGCCTGCGGAGACGTCACAAACCAGTTTCAGGGAAGAGTGTGGCGATCAGGCCTCGCCACACCCTGAGTATAGTGCAACCTATGGTGATCTTCTTTAATAGGGTTTTTGAGAAGAGAAAGCTAGTCACTTTTCTCATGAAATAAATCTCTTTTGGGAACATGAACACATGTTGTAAAAGGATCATTGAGTGACCAAAATAATGTGTAATAGTAAGGAAAGCGAGGCTTGACATAAGAAACATCTAACTTGATAACATTTGAGCCACTCGGGTCTATATCTACCAAAGAAGATATCAAGGAATTCCTTTGTGTGGGACACATCTAAAGCACCTCCAAAGATGACATTGCACAGGAAATTTGGTCGAAATCCTAAAAAATCAAGTAATTTTGGGTGTCTCTGTCATTAGGATTATGGACAGAGCACTTGTTGGGCTCTAAAGATGTCTTAAAATATAACCTCTATGCATCACCCAAAGGTAGGCGTTGGCACAAGCGTTTTACTTGTCGCCTATGTAGGTTCTTACCTTCCATTTTCAATACTCGTCCTCTAGAGATGCAACCCCTGTAAAGGGACAACAATCATAACAAAAGGAACAACAATCATTTTGTTCAAATGAACAGAAAAAGGAACAACAATCGTGACAAGGGAATGACGGTCGTTATATTGGGCCAAAATAATGTTGTATTAATTGAGTTGTAGTACTTTCCCAACTATCTAATTTGTCAACCTGGGGTTTGTAAACTGACAAAGCACATGCAAAGTATATGCAATATTGAAGCAGGACTAATCTAATCAAAATTTTAAGCTACAACTGAAATTGAATCATTAATCTAACACAAGACTGAAATAGAATCATTAATCTAACACACAACTGAAATTGAAATTAATCTAACACACGACTGAAATTGAAATTAATCTAGTTGTGTAAATGAAATTACTCTAAGAATGGGAAATTGTGTAAATGGAATTAATCTAGAAATGGATAACTACATGAAGGAAAAGAAAATACAACATGTGAAGAGTTGAATGACACAATAGCATATGTGAGATCTCACGAATGAAGAAATCTTATATTAAAATAATCAAATCAATCTTCATAAAAGAATAATGAAAGCATGAAAACCAAAATCATGAATCAAATCTAAGAATCCCTTTCTCTTTTGAATCTTAATGACTACTCTGATTCTAATTACATAATCTAACTCAATTCTAATTCCTCTTCTACTTGAATCCTCATGAAGTGAGAGCACTCTCTTTTATACATGAGAGCCTTGAAGATAATATAACCATCTCATTATTACAGATCCACTTTTCTCTCAACCTATTTCCCATTATTACAAAATATAATCCCTTCAAATCCTCACACATATCTCTCATATATCTTGGATAAGATATTCCAACCAAATATCCATGGTCTTCTCCTTGCAATGGGCTTGAATTATCTCCTCAAATATTGAAATTGTGGAGGAAGTATTCAAGAAGTCCTTTGAATTAATCCTTCACATATTCCTACACATTACAAAGCTCACACATATTTGAGATATATATGAAAACATGTCATTTTTCTAACATTTAATCACAAATTCCTTTTAAATACTAAAATGAATAAAGTGGAGAACAATAAGGTGAAACCCAAGTATATTTATGGAAATGATGTCATGAAAGGTTAATGGGGCAATGAAATGTGAAAAATAATGAAGGGAAAGGTGGATGAGAATAAAACATTTTTGAGCCCCAACAATGCTTAAGGAATCCTTTCAGAATATGAGGCAGAGGTTCCATCTTATCAATATGCAAAGGTGTTTCTGGAAGAGGAGGATTTAGACCAACAAGAAGTTGTGAAGAACCGTAATATTGATTTCGAGTGGCTACACTAACCTCTGATTTAATCATATTGATGCATAGATGTTCACCATCATGTGCTGAGGTATTTTGAATTCCACTCGACTCATTTTAGGTGTTGGAGGCTACCGAGGTCATATTTTGGTTATGTGGAAATGGATTAGTCAACACAATAGGTTGTTGTGCTATGAGACGCAAGGCTTCCTCCATTTTGGGGCACAAGTGGGTATGGTGATCATCTTTACAAATTTTACAAGGAAACTTCACCTTCCTCTTTTATTTATTTCCTTCAACAACATTATTATTAGGTTTATCATTATTATTTTCATCCTTGTATTTTTTTTTTATATTATTCTTCCCACCCTTACTATTATTACCGTGACCTTTCTTATTGTTCTCTCTGGGTTTCCATTCGAGTCCGTTGACTGTACATAATGCACATCCATCGACTGGGTGGGTGAGGATTAAGTCGTAATTTTTCTTGATGTAGATGGGTTAAGAGACAAATATTTCA
Source organism: Picea engelmannii (assembly GCA_009831015.1). Classification (NCBI taxonomy): domain Eukaryota; kingdom Viridiplantae; phylum Streptophyta; class Pinopsida; order Pinales; family Pinaceae; genus Picea; species Picea engelmannii. The sequence continues at coordinate 512,091 of ML787553.1, read as the reverse complement.
TCTAGTTCGTCACTTGGTTTGTAGTCTAGGCACTTGCGGAGCCTATGATGTCATCGACATGAGGCCCATAATTTTTTCTAGGATCGTAATTTGACTGCGATGCGTCTGGAATAATTTCTTATACCATCCCAGACTGAGCATATATAAGGTCCAACTATTGGGCTTTGAAAATGGCCTCTTCCTCAAATGTCACTCTGGATGTAGAAACATCCTTTGAAATGTAAGGCAATAAGGACTTGAGGAACAATTCCAATAGAAACTTTGGAGGAATGTAAGCTCTAATGAACCTCTTTTGTCTATGCCACTCTTGAATATGATCGGATATGTGCATGGACTTATATTGATGAAAAGATGATAAAATTTATATGTCGGCATTGTAATGAATCGACAGTTTGAAGTGGTTGAGAAAAATCAGGAATAGCTCATTGAAGTTCCATAAGTGCCCCTAGGTACCTCTATGTACCACTTCGCAAAAACCATCATAAGGGTGTGTTGAAATAGTCTCAAATGAACAGAATCATCATTAAGGGAGTTAGACGAGCACCATAGGTGAAATATAGTCACATGATCAACTGGGTCCTGACCATTCTTTCCCTCAAACTTTGGAATATCATAGGGAAGCTTAGTAGGGACGGGATGCCATGAAGTATTGTTACGCACTGGGTCATTCATCAATTTTTACAAGTATGACATAATTAATGTGGAAAAGAAAATGAGACAGGGTTGCAGTGTATGAGACCAACCTCTCAAAAAATATTGGTTTTAAGAGATCGAGGGCCAACCAGGGTTCTGGTATACACCATGGCCATGTTCAGTAGGATTTTATCCTCCTCCCAACTGATTCATAAAATTTTGTAAAGACATCATCACCGAGGAAGCCACTTGTGAGGAGAAAGAGACATGATAAGGGTTACTCATGTGAGGATATATGTTTCCCCCAGACAAAGAAAATTTGTGTGGGGGTTTCCCATACGATAAAATTGACTCCCCTCTAACAAAACACTAGAGGTCATAGGAAGGTTTTCCATGAGAAAATCATTCATAGGAATCAGTGTTGTGGAAGAAGGAATGACGAATGGAATATAAGTAGTAGAAGGACCACCCATTTGAGCACTCCATCCTAAAAAATTGTAGCTAGGATTGGGTCCAGAAGAGGAAGGATTCCAACTTCCTACTGTGGGATTTGGTTGATGGATATGACCTCCACCAAATATAAAAGGAGTATAAGGAGGTTTTGTACCCGTGTACCCAAAACTAGGATTCACACGAGACGTCGAAATGGAGGATGAAAAGTGTGAAGTCATGTTTGGCATACCAAAAGAGAAGGGATTAGAGGCCCAAGGTGTTGACTAAGTACTATGAATCAACGTACCACTCAGGAATACAAAATGATTTGTTCCAATGGGTTGAGTAGAGACCATGGGTTGGGTAGCATTAGGTGAGGGAACCTCTAGGATCCAAACAACTAATGACGAGGGAGTTGAGGGGACCCCACTAATCATAGTGGATGCTAGAGTCAAAGGGTTTCCTGATACATTGATATCTAACTTAGTACTCATGGTACAATGATCATGAGTTTGGTAGGTGGATATATATGTACCATTTTTATTAATGTTATGCCTTTTAGAAGGAGGCTTCAGTATAGGACCAAACCATGGTGGTTGATTCAAAAGATGAAGATACTAGCGAGGCAGCTGGTATTTCTCCGAGATGACTTAGGACTCGTGACGCAACACAAAATCCTAAGGAAAACTAATAAAAAAAGAGAACACTCCTAAATAAATCCAGAGTTCAATGCACACAAATAAGATATTATGGTTGAAGGGACCTCCCGAACTAAATAAGGTATTCCTCTCCCAAGAGGAGATGAGACTCCCAAAAAATAGAGTGGAGGTAATAGAATTGGTTATAAGAACCCTCGTAGGCTTCACAACACAGTCATTCAGATTCCTCTTGAGATAAAACCCTCCATAAAGTCAGTGTGATGTTTGATCCCTATCTAAATCAGGGTACCTACAGAATAACCCCTGCAAGCAACCTATGTGGATACCTAATTCAAGAAACTAAAGTCACCACAGTATAACCAATGCTCAAGAAACAATTCACAGGTCCAATCCACTGTATGGGTAGGGTAGAAAATACTAGATCCTAGAAAGGACCACCTCTCAAAGAGGTAAATGTTAATGTTCAAGCCATTATTATATATGTTTTCATTTCATTAGATAACAATAGCATAATCCAAGATCACAGAGAAACACACAATCACAAGAGACACAACATTTATCCTGGGAAACCCTCTAGGGAAAGAAAACCCAGCAAAAATTACTTAATATAGATAGCCAATACTATGCCAAGAGATCTCTATGCTAAAACAGAAATTCCTCTCCAATATATGTGCCACTCTCTCTCTCCTTTGCCTGTAACAGATCATAACTTGTCTCTCAAACTGAGCAAGTGAGTTGTGTCTAAGTGAGGTGCTAGCCTCCTTTATTTATACAAGTCTAGAACATTTGAAGTGTCTCTTCACTGGCAGGGCCGACTTCTCAAATTAGGTGGGTAAACCCACCTTTATTATATTTTTGGGTCTCTTTATTAACTGTTGGGTCCGACTTCTTATTCTACCTATTATAATTGTCTTTTGACCAATCCGCAAAAGGGGATTTGGTCCTATTACAATAACTGACACGATAAATCCACAATGGGGATTGATCCTATGAATAATATATCAATAATAATAATAATAATACTCTTTGCAGTTACAATATTTCAACACTCCCCCTTAACAAGAAGGGTATTCTTCAACAGCATCATGCGAGAGAGAGAGAGGACAACATAATCAACAACATCAAATGGAAGGACAACATCATCAATATCATCTTGGCTAGCGTATCTATAAATCATCGAAATGATTCTTCATCAGCAACATCATCATTCTCAAAGGAATTCCATTATCATCTGCATCAATATGTATTAGTATAAAAACTGATACATCATCATCATCATAGCACAAGGTTGTCTCATCATAATACAAGATTGGCTTTATGTCACATCTGTCAAGCTGTAAGCTCAGTACTTGTCTCATCTCAATGTCTTGATTTACGTCACAACACTCAATCTGGAAGCAAGATACTTGTCCTTCTTTACGTCACAACCATCAGGTTGGAAGCAGGATACTAGACTGGCTTTATGTCACAACTATCTAGCTAGAAGCTCAGTACTAGTCTCATCATATCATCTTGTTTTATGTCTGACAGCTTGGTCAGAAGCAAGGAACATCTCTTCTTGCTTTACGTTTAACAGCTTGATCAGAAGAAAGGAACATCTCTTCGTGCTTTATGTCTGACAACTCAGTCAGAAGCAAGGAACATCTCTTCTTTCTTTACGTCTGACAACTCAGTCAAAAGCAAGGAACATCTCATATTGCTTTACATCTGACAACTCGGTTAGAAGAAAGGAACATCTCATATTTCTTTATGTATGACAACTCGGTCAGAAGCAAGGAACATCATCTCATCTTGTTTTACGTATGACAACTAGGTCAGAAGCAAGGAACATCATCTCATCTTGCTTTGCGTCTAAAAGCTAGGTCAGAAGAAAGGAACATCATCTCATCTTGCTTTATGTCTAACAGCTAGGTCAGAAGCAAGGAACATCATCTCATCTTGCTTTACATCTGACAGCTAGGTCAGAAGCAAGGAACATCATCTCATCTTGCTTTACGTCTCACAACTAGGTCAAAAGCAAGATGCACTTCTTTCTTTACGTCATAATCATAAGGTTAGAAGCAGGGAATATCTCATCACAGAAACTACTCCTCCTTTCAAGGAAGGTCCTTTCAGACAACGCCAAGCTTATCTTGGAAGTACTCAAACTTCACACGAGATAGGGGCTTGGTCAACACGTCAGCAACTTGTTCATCCGTGCTAATGTACTGGAGCTTCAAGGCTCCTCTCTATACCATGTCGCAGATGTAATGATATTAGATCTCTATGTTCTTCGACCTGTCATGGAATACAAGATTCTATGTCATCTTTATGCAGCTCTAGTTGTCACATAGAATCACGGTTGCTCTCATCTTCAAGTCAAATAGGTCGGTCAACAATTTTTGAAGCCATATAGATTCGCAGCTAGGAGAACATGCAGTAATGTATTATGCTTCCGCTATGCTGAGAGCAATACTTGATTGCTTCCTACTCTTCCACGAGATCATAGCTAATCCCAAACTGAAACAGCATCCTGAAGTGATTTTCCTGTCTAGAACACTTATTACGCAATCTGCATCAGTATATCCACTCAATGTGAAATTATGATCTCCATCATAGCTAGGACCATAATCTATTGTACCTTTGATGTACCTCATCACATGTTTTGCAGCCACTAAGTGAACACGTCTGGGTTCTACCAGAAACTGACTCAAGGTGTTCACGACAAAACAAATGTCTAGTCTGGTGTTCGTTAGGTACATCAACGATCCAATAATCTGTCTATACAGTGTGGCATCAATCAATTATGACGACGTGTCGACCAACAGCTTCAGCTTTGCTTCCATGGGTGTATTCATGGGCTTGCATTCCAGCATGTTGAATCTCTTTAATATTTCGACCGTGTACTTCCCTTGGTTAAGGAAGATCCTCTTGGGACTCTGCCATACCTCAAGACCTAAGAAATAATGCATTATGCCAAGGTCTTTCATTTCAAATTTTGAGGCAAGTCCCTTTTTACATTCAACGGTGAGATTTTCTTCTCCAATTAAGAATAAGTCATTCACATATAGCAGTAAGATTACTAGCTCATTATTCATAATTTTGAAGTAGATATTTGAGTCTGCTTTACTCTTGTTAAAGCCTAAGCTCGTCAAGAAACTATCTATATGGCCATACCAAGCTCTAGGAGCTTGCTTCAATCCATATAACGATTTCTTCAATCTACAGACATGAGACCTCCTGTCTTCAACCTCAAATCCTTAAGGTTTCTCTATATACACTTCCTCTTCAATGACACCATTTAGGAAAGTTATCTTCACGTCCATCTGGTGTAGCTTCCACTTCATCTTAGCTGCAAGAGCTATGATGGTCCTGATCAAAGTGTATCTGGCTACAGGAGCGAATGTCTCTTCATAGTCAATGCCTTCCTTCTAGGAAAATCCACGAGCGACAAATATTCCTTTATACTTCTCAATACTTCCGTCAGCAGCATGTTTTATTTTGAAGAGCCATCTGGAGGATACCACATCTTTATCCTTCAGTCTAGGAACTATTTCCCATATTTCGTTCTTCATTATGCATTGGTATTCCTATGTCATGGCATCTGCCCATTCTTTCCTCTGAATGGTTTCTTCAAAACAGGTAGGCTCCTCTTCTAAGAGATCACACATCAAATCCATATAACTGGAGAATGGCTTTGGTATTTTTACCTATCTTGTGGTTCCTTGGGAAAAACTGTACTTCTCTCCATTTTGAATAAGCTCTTTAGCCCAAGCTGGCTTTCTTTTATGGAGGATCGTCATCTGAGGAGGTTCTTGTACTTCTACTATATCATGGTCTTCTAGAAGTTTCTCATCAGGGGAAGTTACGACTTCCCTCACTGGTTCTGCAGCTCTGGGAACCTCCCTCATTACAGTATTGGGGATTACGGGTTCCTCTTCACATACCTCTTCAAGCTGGCATATTTTAGATTTCTTGAGCGTTGCATCTTCATCAAAGGTCACATCCCTACTGATCTCAATGTGATGTTGACCTGGTATATAGATTCTGAAGGCCTTGGAGACCTCACAGTATCCCACAAATATTCCCTTCTTTCCTAAAGGGTCCAACTTGTTTCTCTTTTCCTTAGCTATATGAATAAACATTGGACAACCAAATATTTTGAGATGGCTTACCTCTGGCTTCTTTCCAGTGAACATCTCTTCCAATGTCTTGAGCCCAAGTGCACTATGGGATAATCGATTCTTCACATAAATAGTTTTCATTGCTTCTTCTGCCCATAAGCACATAGGAAGATCTTGATCATGGATCATAGTCTTCACAGCTTCCAGTATGGTTTTGTTCTTCCATTCAGCTACACCGTTTTGTTGGGGATTATAGGGAGTAGTTAGTTCCCTCTTGATTCCAACATCTTTGCAGAAGTTCACAAACTCTTTTGAGGTATATTCTCCTGCATTATCTGACCTGAGTATCCTGATCTTTCTTTTAGAAAGGTTCTCTATAAAGGCTTTGAATTCCTTGAACTTACTGAACACTTCATCTTTAGTATTCAAGAAATATATCCAGGTTTTACGAGAGTAATCATCAATGAATGATACATAATATACATACCCGCTAATGGAGGATGATGGCATTGGGCCACACACATCTGAATGGATGAGTTCTAGGACTCCTTCTGTCTTGTTGTCCCG
>ML787553.1:461673-499309 GCA_009831015.1 Picea engelmannii | reverse complement strand
GAAAATTTCATGAAAAGTTCTTGAAAATTAAAATCCATTGTTCCTAATGATTGTAACCATTGGATTCCTAGTACAACATCTGCACCACCCATGGGTATAACAATCATTGGACTATTCATTACATATTCCCCCATAGTAATATTTATCTTATTGCATTTTTCTAAGAAATTGATAGTTCCTCCATCTGTAATCATTACTTGAAACTCTAGCGTTGGATATACAAAGCAATTGAGATATTTGGCTAATTTATAGTGAATGAAATTATGAGTACTGCCAGAATCAATTAGGACTATTACCTTTTTCTTTTTGATGTATCCTTCGATCTTTAGGGTTTGAGGAGTGCTAATTCCAGCCAATGCATTACACGATATCGTTGGATTCAACTCTTCAGATGACATTGCTTCTACGTTTTCATCTTGAGATGGTTCTTCTTCTTCTTCTTCTTCTTCCTCTTCACAATCTATGTAGAATAATTCCTTCTCACCACACTTATGTCCCTTACTGTACTTGTTGTCACAATTAAATCATAAACCTTTTTCTTTTCTTTCTTCCAATTGTTGAGGTGTTAACCTTGTAGGTTGAGGTGTTTTAGAAGAAGAAGCATTGTTCTCTCTATATATGTTAGGATTGTTCCTTCTAGTAGCCATAGCCATATTTTTACTTTCAACACTTCTTGCCACCTTAAATGCATTCTCCAATGATTTGGGTTCCCAAAGGCGAACCTCATGTTGAATGTTATCCTTTAAAGTTCCTATGAATACATCAATCAAGTGCTCATCTAGAATATTTGTTACCTTTATATTCAATCTTTGGAAGTTCTCAATGTGTTCGGTAACTAAACCCTTTTTCTTGAGATTTATCAATTGGCTAAAGAAAGTATTGCTCCCTGTATCCTCATAGTGGGTTGTCATTTCTTCCATGAAAATTGTCCAAGTGACGAGTGATTTGTGAGAATAAATCCATCGATACCATACAAATTGATTGGGTTATAAATATAAAGAAGCAATTCTTACCTTTTGTGTATGTGGCACATTATGTAGATAAAAGAATTGCTCCATCTAAAGTATCCATGTGATTGGGTCCTTACCATCAAACTTCCGCATATCGATCTTAGGAACGTGGTTGGTCTTCAACCCAAAGTTTCTGCATTCTTGATTCACCTTCCTTGTGTCCTCATCATAAATTTCATGGGAAGCATTTTCACTTTCAGGTGTCTTCTCTGTTACGAAAATTTTCAATACTTCCATGATCTCCTCTTTTAAACCATACATCTTTGCGTCCAACTTAGCTTCCATCTCTTGTATTTCATCTTTTGTTACTATATTATTTTGTAAATCATTTATGTCCCTATGCATTTCTTCACCTTCATCAAGAGTCCAAGTATGATTGTCTAGAGTCTTATTTGGTGTAGAAATTCCCTTTTTGGGTGGCATGTTGGCCAAGTATCACTTTTGAACCTTGATTTTGAGGTGGTTCTGCTAGACAATCTTTCTTCTGTTGTATCCCCAAAGTTTCGGCCCTTCTGGGTATGAAACTTTCTTTTATGTAGTTCTCTGATATTTCTTCTCTGCAATGCCACAGGTCTAATCAAAATTGGATTTTCCAAGTGGAATTTATGGTAACTTCCCCACAACTTGCTGATTTTTGGTCTTTCCAAGAGATCTCACTTGTATAGCATGCCTTGCACAAAATAATTGATATGAAATTCTGACAATCGTACCAAAAATACTAAATACTTTCCACTATCCAATGAAACTAGTCCCACTCAATTTGGATACTCTAGGAAGAAGTTATGAATGTTTTACCTAGAACACCTTCTTGAGACTAGTCAATAGGACTAGTCAGATACCCTAACTTCCACAGGGTGTATCTACAAATTTAAGATGACCCAGAAGAAGAACATTTTACCAAAGATACCTTACTAATTTTTGTGAATATCCTCTATATTTCAAGGTCTGAAACGTTACATAAAACGTTTTATAGCGAAAATTCTGCAATGACTCAGTTCAAGATGATTCTAGAACCCTATCTTGCACAAGTTGTATCTCCGAAATTATAAGTCCTCGGGAGATGAATTTTTAACCCAACGTACCTTGATCCATCTACTAAATATCCTCCAAGTTGTTCCTTATGAATTGTTGTAGAAAAAAAGTTATAGCGAAAATTCCAAGGTGTCTCAGATGTAATAGCGAAAGCCCAAGACCTTGAGCTCTGATACCATATGTTAAGAACCAAATATCAATATAGCATAGAAAAACCTCAGAATAAGTACTCAATGCTTTGAAAAAGAGATAATTTCAGATAATAAGTCTCTTCGAGGGGGCAACCTCCTTTTATCCCACATAAATGTTCAAGTACAAGATGATTCCAAATGAAAATGTATCCTTGGTGTATATAGGAGACTAGGAGGTATAATTAAAACTAATGGAATAAAGCTGACATAAATAAAATAACATTACTAATGTAATATTCCCCAATTAAAGGGTAATGAGCCAATATTAGGTCTTAACAAGTTAATCCAAGAAACTCATATACAAAGAAAAATAAAGGATGTCAAGCAACAGGCGACACAAAAAGTCACGAAAACATAGAAAAATAAAGGAGAAAAAACACCCAATACCCCAAAAGGGAGATCATCTCCAGTGGAGTCACCAATTATTTTACGAGGAAAATATTTATGCAAAGGGGTAAACCACAACAAACGAAACAACACCCAGAAATTTACTCTAAACTCAAGTATGCTAGATAAATATAAATGATAACAAGAGAAATTTAAAATCCTACCTTGTTTGGGCGTACGAAGAAGACCACGGTTGATCTCACAACCGAACAATTAATGCCTAAAACTTGTCCTCAACAACCAAGATACACAAGAATATATAAATTATATGGAATGTTAGCATATAAACTAGAATAATCCATTAACACGTATAACAAATACGCTCATGGAAAGTAATACAAATATTTGTGACATATAATTGGATGAGAAAAGAGTATTTCCATTAATGTAATCAACAGAAATACTTAGGTGAGAGACTTCTATAATGACACATATCAGAACCTAGAAACTAAGTCCCTCTAGTTGGGCCTTCATTACTTCAATCCTCCACAAAGGCAAGCCCACAAGTAGTAGGAGTAATTGAGTTTCTCCTTCTCAATATAGGAAGAGCTTAGGAGTTGAACACAAGAAGTTCAAACTTTCAAGGACAAAGGGATGCATACTCAATATGAAGTGAAATTTCTCTAGAGAGTATTTTCTCTTAATCATATGTATCCTCAAGGATTGTATATGGCTCAATTTATAGCCTCCAAATGGAATTGAAGGGTCAATTCAGAGAGTTTCCAGTATATGGAAGGTCAAGAATCATGGATATCGTGACATGGCATGGAAACCAGACATATTTTTAATTTTTTAGCACAAAACCCAATGTACACGGGTTGTAATGGAGAAACCTACGTATACGCAAGATGTATAAATGTTTCCCACATATATGTACAAAAATTTGAATTTTTTACTTAGGAATGAACAAAAACGGTAACTTGAGTCTACAAAGGAAAAGGGAAGGCCATCAAATCAAGATGCATAGAATGTGGAAAAAATTTCTATAACAGGGACAAGGTAGTGTCAGGTTCTATATGTCTTTGATATACACGTAGTGTCCAACAATAGTATTTGGCCCAATTTATCAAGGAACTAACTAAGGAGGCTCAACTATACCATTATCCATACTACCCATTTACCCAGGTACTATAGAGTAATATTCCCGAGTGTTTTTCTCAGTTCCACTATAGCATTGAAATGTTTAATTGACTTATATAAAGTTGGTTATAGGTGACCTATGGAACTTTGATATACCCTAAGGTAAATGGAAGTGAAATTCCACATACAAGTGTTTTCTAATGTGGTACTACTCAAAGGCATACCAATAAGGGTTACAAGGGTGTCCAACTAGGTGAAACCACATGTATTTATTGCATGTATTCTTCGCCTACCACATATTTACCCATTGAACAATAAATCACTATGTTAATTATAGATGTTGGAATATGTTTCTAGATTGAAAAAATTATCTAAAATATCGGCTCAGGAAAGTGCTCTAATACCACTTGTGGTTTTCTTTATTAATAAATTAGAAGATGCATAGCATAAATAATACACTTTACTCATATTTATTGCATAAATGATATATTGAAACCACAATAGATTAATAAAGAATTATAATACCGCAAAATATTATACCTTTATTGGTGAGAGCAATGTTCACTTGCTTCTTCGAGGGGACAACCTCTAATTGAGAAAATTTATAATTAAAATATACTTCACAAGACATCTCATTACATTTCTTCTACTTATGTATATAGTTTTATCTACCTCCTAGGAACATTCTATAGAAGGAACATTCTTGAGAAGGAACTTTGTAGTAGGTAGAACCTTCTAGTAATCATTCTTATAATTATTGCTTTCACACTACTATTGATCTAGATTTAGGAGCGGAACAAATTAATTAACAGAGTGAATACAATAAACACTGAGATACGAAGAATAACACAAATATCAAGTGAACAATATCTTCTATTAAATATTGAAATAGGATGAAACTGTAAAATTGCAGAACTAAAACACTTGCTCAAATGGTGGTAGCTATCTCTGAGAAGAGATGTGGTTGTTGCGTGCATCCGTCTGAGAAGAATAGAATACAATGAGGCTCCATAGGCATTTTTGATATTACTCATGAATGCAAAAACCCTAGACATCCAAAAACCTAACCCTAGAAGGTGAAATGCCAAAATTCATGTGGGCCCTATGGGTAAGTTGGTGTAATTTGGTACCTCAACTTCCAAAGGTCATAACATTTTCATAAGACCTCCATTTTCGGCACATGATAGCCCGCTGGAAAGGTATTTCAAAGAACTACACATTTCGCCATCAAAAACTGACTATGTCTATAGTTTGACTATGGAAAGCAAAAAAAACAACGTTTAGGGCCCCAAAATGGCCCTAGAAGTACAACAAGATGTGTTGAAATGAAAACATACAAAATAAGCCAGTTGGATTAGGTGAGAGGCCACTCGTATCCACCTGGAGGATGTGTGGGGCTTCAGACAACCCCAGAAGTGTATAACTCATAATTACAAAGTAGTACAGAAGAACATGTTGAACAAAAAATGGACATAAGGAGCTAGTTGGAATAGGTGGGTGGCCACCAATATCCACCTGGATCAATCCCCCCCCCCTTAGGAAGAAATGGTATCCATTACATTGAGTTCTCTCATCAAGTGAGGAAACTTCTACTGGATTTGGCCCCAGGTGAGCCACTTTCCTTGGTGTAGGAATTTCCCTGCCTTAACAACCTGATAAAGATGGATCTGTTGTTGGCGAGTGCCCTTGACCTGTGTGTCTACTATATGATCAGTGGATTCTTGTTCCATGTAGTCAGGGTTGACCTCTGTTGGTTTCATTTTTTCTATGATCTCAGAGGTGTCCAATAATGGGGGAAAATATGGCCGAAGGAGGTCCACATTGAATATTGGATACAGACCAAGGAAGGGTGAAGTGTTGAGCTCAAAATAATTTCTACCCACAACCTTGGTGATAGTGTAAGGCCCATAATGAAGTGGGCGAAGCCTCCGATGGGGCTCGGTGAGACACTCCTTCTACAAATGTAACCAGACTTTGTCACCAACCTGAAACTGGTGTGGTACCCTATGTTGATCATGGTGTTGCTTGTACTTAGCATTGGATTTATGCAAAATATCCTGGACCTGTTGGTGGATGTGTTGAATCTGATCAATGAATCTAGTGTCTTTATCGATTGTAGACTGATCAAGGGAATATTATGTCTGTGAGTTGGTAAGAGGAAGTGCAACATCAATGGGTCCCAAGGGTTGGAATCCTAGACCCACCTGAAATCTGCTATGGCTAGTGTAACTATGGATAGCCCTGTTGTAACTGTGTTGGATATATGGGAGACTCTCGTCCCATGTACGTGGATGCTTAGAATTGTACATGTGCAGGATGTGCACAATCATCTGATTGACGACCTCTATTTGGCCATCGGTTTGGGGGATGGAAAGTAGTGGATTTTGTGATCTTGGTGTCCAACAGAGACCAGAGACTTGACCAAAAGGTGTTGAGGAACATGTTTTCTCGGTCAGAGATGATGGTATGTGGTATACCAAAGTGGACCCACACTCGTTCGAAGAAAATATTAGCAATATATGCCACCCTGACATTCTTATTATAGGTTGTGAGGATGGCCATCTTTAAAAACTGATCAACGATCACAAACACACAGTCATTTCCTTGCTTGGTGGATGGAAAGATAGACATGTAATCCATTGAGATGGATTCCCAAGGATTATCGGGAATAGGAATAGGGGTGTATAAACCTTTTTTATTAATGGTTGCCTTGGCAATGGCACAGGAAGTGCAAGATCTGATATACTTGATGATGTCCTGTCGAAGCTTTGTCCAATAATTTTTTTTTTGAAGAATGACCACAGTTTTCTCCACACAAAAATGTCTTGCCACCCGACTGTAGTGGGATTCCCAAATCACCTTTTCACGCTCACTTGTAGGAACACAGAGATGGCCCAGGTGGCATAAGAGTTTGTCCTGAATGTGAAAATCAGTGACAATTGTGCTTGTACCCAAGAGATGATAGGTTGTGGTGAATTATGGATCTTGTTGATAAAGTTGGTGCCACTCAGATGCTTCATGTCCACAGGAATGGAGCACAGTGGTGAGTATAGCCACAATAGGCCGACTGAGGAATTCAATGACATGGTTGTAGATACATGCCTTATACTTTATGTTGAGATGGAACTGTTACATGTAGGTAGACAACTTCTTATGGTGATCGTTGTGCAATTTCCCTTATGTCTGTATGAAATGCAGAGGCTTATGATCAACGTGTATGATCATCTCTTTCCCCACAATGTAATGTTTCCATTGATGACATGCTTGTACAATGGAATACATTTCCTTGTCATAGTTGGGGTATTTCTATACATTATCAGAGAGTGTCTCACTATGGTATGCCAATAGATGCATGTGTTGTGTGAGAACTATTCCCACAACATAGTCAGATGCATCAGTCTCAATCTTGAATGGTTGTTGTAGATCGGGAAAGGAGAGTACTGGAGTTGAGCATAAGAGAGGCTTCAGATCATCAAATTCTCATTGCTTCTCCTTCCCCTACACAAACTTGGCCCTACCACCACCCTTGGTCACCTGGCTGAGGGCCCATGCAATATGGGAGAATCCAAACATGAATCGTTGATAGAAGTTGTCTAGTCCCAAAAAGATCTGAAGCTCGGTTAGTGTGGTCAAGGATGGACAATCACGGATGACTTGGATATTAGTTGGATCAATATGTACCCCATGCTCATAAACAATGTAGCCCAAGTATTGGACCTTGTTCATTCCAAAAGAGCATTTTTCCAAGTTAGCATAAAGCTTGTGCTGTCGCAGAGTGCTCAAAACCTGTTGAATATGTTGCATGTTCCCCTCCCACGTTCTGTTGAAGATGAGGATTTCATCCAAATATACTACCACAAAGGAGTTGGTGAAGGGTCTCAATACATCATCCATCAACCTCATGAAAGTGGTTGGTATATTTGTTAATCCAAAGGGCATGACTAGCCATTCTTAGAGACCTTCTTTAGACTTGAAGGTTGTCTTCCATACATCAGTTGGTTCGATGGAACCTGGTGGTATCCAGACTTCAGGTCAATCTTGCTAAAGAACTTTCCCCCTTGAGTTGGTAAAGAAGGTCATCAATACTGGGAATGGGGTAGATTTTCTTGACTGTGATTTTGTTTAAGGCTCCGTAATCAATACAGAGTCGCCAAGTCTCATCCTTCTTCTACACCAGTACAATCGATCTTTCGTAAGGGGAGGAGTTGGTTTTGATGTGCCCCTTTTGAAGAATCTCTCAGATCTTATGCTTGATTTCTTCATTCTCCATCAACGAGCATTGATACACTGGTCCATTAGGTATAGGTGTATCGGGGGTCAGATCAATTGGATGCTTAACTTGGCAGTGTGTCGGTACCCCTATAGGTGATGAGAAAATGTCTTTGTATTCTTCCATGATCCCATCCACTTGCTTCTTTTGTAAAGAGAGGTGTTTTGTAGAGGCCACTGCGGGGTCTAGACTCATACACAACATAACACTTCTACAAATATGGTTGTCCTAAAATAACATCAGAAACTTCAAGGGGAGCAATATCACACAATACCTCATGTTTTAAAGGCTTTATGTCGTAGGGTAGATGACATTATTAGCTGACACAAAGATATTTTCCCTAGAGAAGCCATAAATTGTGTAGGGTTGTAGGTGCAGTGTCATTGGCAGGTCCAGGCCCTTGACAACCTCTGCTAAAATCAGGTTCTTATAACTACAACTATTGACAATGAAAAGAAACAGAGCCCCCTTGACCCACATCTGTGAGTGAAAGAGGCGTTCCCCTTCCTCTGGTTCTTTTGGTTCGCTTGGCCGGACTTTGGTGGTAGCGATAGTGGTGTTGAAACAGACCTGGAATTTTTTATTCTTAAAGGATAAAACACTTGTATCTTTGAGTTTTTGCATTTTATAAATTTCCTAAAGTAAAAACTTTCATCTCCGATGAATTCGCGATGCCTTTATGGTTCATTTTTGGACAAAGAATGATAAAATTCTAAATAAACATAAGTTTCAAACACTTTTTCAAATGATCTTTTAAATGGGCAGTAATTTTAAAACTTAAAGAATTTTAATTTATATCGGAATATCAGGATTCGGAGTTTTGAATGAACAAATGTTAACGCAAATTGAATAGCGAAATCCCGATCACCGATTTCCCGATACATTAATCTTTATTTAAAACACAATTTACTTAATTCAAAATTAACGGGTTCTAAACTTTAAGTTAATCACATCGCGATTTCGGGAATCGCGGTTTTGTGAGAACAAAGAATATTGACATCGCATTTCCTGATTTCCCGATCCCTGATACATTTAAACCTTAAGTCAAGTTTTGAATTAATCTAATTACCGTTAAGCCTGATTAATAATTGATAATGACATCGGGATATCGGGATTCGCGGTTTTGCGAGAAGCAGATTTCATGACATCAAATTTCCCGATTTCCCGATCCCCGATTTTTCGATTAATGAAATCCCGAAAAGATCTAATATGGATTAATTAAGATAATAAAAATGTTTTAACTTAAATAATACATCGTGATTTCGACAATCGGTGTTCTTCGATGACTTATTTCCTTGGCATCAAAAGTTCCGAAACTCCAACAAGAATGTTTTTAAATTTAATTCAATATTAACACTAATTAATCATTCGTATAAACAAGGTTTAAAGTTAAACTTTTTATGAATGATTTTTAATACGGAAATTGACCAATTTGGTAAGTTTCTATTATATT
Organism: Picea engelmannii; assembly: GCA_009831015.1. Taxonomy (NCBI): domain Eukaryota; kingdom Viridiplantae; phylum Streptophyta; class Pinopsida; order Pinales; family Pinaceae; genus Picea; species Picea engelmannii. The sequence goes on along the minus strand of ML787553.1, from coordinate 489,886 downwards.
TGAAAATACTGAGAAAGCTCAAGTACAAACATTAAATGCATATATTCGGGAATATCTTTTGCATTAAGAGCATTAAATTCATAACAGAGGTACAAATCTCAAATGCTTTTATGATATATTCGAAGTAAATTTTGAAACGTTTACATTATCATTTCGAAGCTAAATTCCTCTTTGTTACAGGTTTTTAAGTGAACCCAGAGCTATGGCACCCAAAAAGGCTTCGAATAAAAATGAAGAGCAACCAGCAGGTGATATTATTTCCGATACTACTGCATCTGGGGTAGTACACTCTGTCAAATCATGGGCTGCAATTGCAGAAAAACTGGAGGATGAGCTTAAATATGAGGACAATGGTGTGGAAAATCACCTCAGAGATATTGTTGAGACTGAACTTCATAAGGTGGTTGCATGTCCGAGACTCGTGCCATATACCGATATGATCGCCTGGGCTCTAAATAAAGTAGATGTCCCGACCAGAAGTATTCTGAACGAGCAAGGAGCTGTCTCGGCTCGTTCAGGCCCGAACATATTCAAGTAATGTATAAGCTCTCGCCCAATTATAGACACACTTTTAATTCTAAGTTTGTAGATGCATTTCAAAGAAAAGAGTGCATTGAAAGTGGTCAAACATACCCTGACATGATAAAAGGATGGGCCAGAGATGAAAACAAGTTTAGGGCTGATTTACATGGAGTTTATGCTTCAGCTGCATTAAATGAATATATGGTTTATGCAGCAATGATGTTGTGTAGACTTTTTGGAAGAAAGGATCCTTGTCATTTTCATGCAGATTGGACACCGTTCTTAGAGGAAGTTTCAGAGGGACGCAGTTTTAATTGGCACAAAATTTTGTCAGACAACCTTGCATCAGAGGTTATCAATTACAAAGCAGCTAGGTCAAAAGGACAGCCAGTGTCTTTTTATATGTCAGCTTATATCATGGATGCCATTTGTTTTATGACTCCTTTCCCATTAATGAATTGGAGTTGGAATGCTTCTTGCCCAGAGCCTGTTCATAAGTACCATTCAGATCTCTGGGAAGAAAATGCAAAAAATGTTTTTTATGAGGTTTTTCATTATGTAATTATCCCTCTACACAAAATGTTCTTTGGATGCGAACCTCCTCGTATTTCTAATACCATCGTAGAAAACCTCAAGTCAGTTGTTGACTGGTTTATCGAGGAAAATTTTTCCTATGTGAGGTTTTATGGCTGTTCTGTCCCACCTCACGCACTACCAAAAATTTTACCAGACAGGTTGATATGCAGAGAAGTGGCTTATCAGCTAGTTAATGGTGGTATTTGGTTGGAGTTAAAAGCTCAGTAGAAAAAGGCATGGCCATCTTTTCCTGTTTATCTAGGAATTTTTTTTTTATTAAACATAGGCCATTCTAAGGCAGAAGCTGAGTCGATGGACAAAGTGAAATTAGCAGACATAGAGCACAGGAAACACGACCCTTGCCAAATAATCAGTCGGCATTGCACACAATGTAATTTAAAAGAATATGAACATGAAATTTCAATTTATGATGATGTTTTCAAAAATGTCAAAACTTATGAGGAAGTACAGAGTAGAGTGCAAGCCTTGTCACCTGATGCACAGGTGGGGTTTGCATCTTTTCAAAGAAATAGACGACAATGTTTGCCAAAGATTTTACAAGGCGAAATGTCAACTTCATCGCAAGAGCAAGAAACAATTTCTCCGGGGTTTGAAACCATTATTCAGGATAAGTCAAGTGACAAAGGTAAATTGAAAGAGTCTGAGATACCTCCTCAGAATACAGAGGGTTCTCATATCAAATAAATACAGACAGAAAAGGGAAAAGGAATAGAAACAAGCCCAATAGTCCTCGATGATATTCCAGAAAATGTTGGAGGAACAGCTTCAAAGGAACTGGGCAGTCCTATTACAGCATTGACCCCATTACAATCTACTTTCGGAACCCCTCATGAAGGAGTTCTATATGTAAGTGACTTAGAGCCAATAACCAGAGATGAAATCCCTTCATTTGACTATTTTTTCAGTAAAAAACAAAGAGTTGTCTTGAAACAGGAAATTCATCCTGTAGGAGAAAGAAAGATCAAAAAACATAAAATTATCATTGATGGTAAGAAACTCAACGAAGGAGAATTCACTACAGAGTTAGCAGGAACCATGGGTGCTATAGCATCAGCCAACATGTATTCTGTAGGGAATCTAACCATTATGATGGAGCAAAAGGATCAGGAAATAATGCAGTTGTAGGACAAATTAAAAGAAAATGAAAGAATTATTGGCTAGGGAATACAAAAGGGTCTAGAACAAGCTAGACTCAAAGACATACAAGAAATCCAAAAGTTGAATGAAAACTTGGATGAAGCGAAAAACATGATACAGGTTACTCAAGGACAAGTGCAAAAGCTGGGCAATGAAAATAAATCTCTGCAAGACAAAATTATTTCAATTACTAACCAGGTGATTGAAATGGAACATTTCAAGATTAAAGCATCAGAGATATATGCAAATATAGAAGAAGAACAGCAGAAATTATTTTGCAATCTGGAAATCATCCAGAATTATTTTCATGAGTCAAATAGGTCTATGGAAAATGTAGTTCAGAAAGAAAGAGAAGCTAAAGCAGCAAGGAATTCTTTTCAAAAGATAATAACTTCTTTACAAAAATAAGAAATTGGGAAAAGCAAAAAATTATCCATTTCGGAGCAGTTGAAAGGAGATATAATGATAAAAGTTTGGGAAACAAAATTGGCAGAGTATAAAAGAATTACAAAAGGAATTAATGAAGATTGTCAAAGGATCTACAATCTTATTGAAAAAGATTCAGTAGATATCGGGATAGATGATGTTTTCGAGTCATTAGGAGAAGTCAACATTAACAGGTATCAGTTGAAATCAAAAGAGGAAATCAAATAAAGGAAAACAAAAATCTCGAATATTAAAATGGTCAACATTGCAGAAATAGATAAGTGGATGATAGCTTCAAGTTCAAAATTGGAAAAGGTTAAATTCATAGAGAAAACAATAGCAAGCCAGTTGCCAAGTTTACAAAGAAGTTTTTTCTCTTTTGAAGCAAATGAAGTACCCGAGGCTCCTAAGGTCTTGGTAAAATTTTTAGGGAAATATGTTCAATGCGTTGAAACAGAGAAAGAAAGCTCATCAACACAGATTTAAAACATTTGTAAATATTTTTATTTTTAGAATTTTGATAGAAATTGTAAACGGTTGACATTAGTTTATGTAACCGTAATATTAGGAGGTTGGTTAGTTACCAACGAAAAAATTTGATAGAAAGGTATAAATATAATTCCGAAATGATGAAATAGGGCTTCAGAAATTTTGGAGAAGGCCAATTTTTGTAATACCAGCTTTGAAGTTCATCATAATATAAACCGCAAAGATTCTAGATCCTGCAATTTTGTGACTATGTTTCTTCCCCTATTTATCATGCTTTGTTAAATCTTCTTCTTAATGTGCGTTTCTAGCAAGTGAATCAATTTGAAGTTATATACATTGTTGTTTATCATTTCAGATTGGTTTGGATGTTGAATGTTTTACAGTCTTTCCTCTGAAATCACTTTAGTGATTTTAAGACATGTAAACCTTTTGTTCCTTAATATCTAATTCTGTTAGAAATATTGTTTTTCTTGCATTATTGTTCATCGAAGTATAAGATTCTTTCTAGATAAAAGCCTTATATTTCTTTATATTGTATTCCATTGTTTACAATTTCAAAATTGTTACAAAACCAGGAAACGACCTTGATTGTGTTTTTACATTACTGTTTTAGATTTTAAAGTTGTTCTCATTAATATCATCTCTGAAAATATGAAGTAACCAATTGATAAAAAACCCATTTACAAAACCTTTAAAACTCTATCACCCATGACAGTTCCTAACGGTAGACAACCAAACGTAGAACCTGGTCTTCAGGATCAAACCAGCATTTCTCTAAACTTATTTAACACTATTCTACAAACAAAAACAAATAGGGCTGAGTTAGAAAGATCGTGGGCTGCTATCAAATGTGATATTAGCATCCAAGAGCAACGGGAAGCAAGACAGAGACAGTTGAGAAACTGAATCTGATCTAGTCTTTCATTGTTTCTTTATTTTAAAAGTCTCATTATAAAAATCTTTATTCGGATGCCTTAACGGTATGTTTTATAGCCTTAAAACATAAACTCAGGAACAACATATTTTTGGCGCCGTTGTCGGGGAACGAAGAAACAAATTATTTCCCTGGGAAGAACGACATTGACACTTTTTGTTGTTGATAGTGAACAAGAACAGAAAACTTTCTAAGGCTAAAATTATCTTTCACTTGGTGACTCCATATTAAATAAACTGGCTAGTAGCCGTAAGAACACCAGAAAAAACCCAGATAGAAAACAGACCTCGCCAGTCTCTAATCCGGAAAAAATCTTAAAATCAAGAAAATCAATTAAACAAATCATTTTATCAACTTATTCTACAGATCAGCCTAATTCATCTGAAACTATTGAACGATCACTTTCGCTTCCCCTTTCTTTTGATACTTTTTCTTTTCCTAAAGTTTCATCTCCAGTTTTACAAGAATCTTCTCCACACACTGTCCCAACTTCAGTCCCAAATCTAAACATGGCAGCACAAGGAGGTGTTGGGGGTGTTGGAGGTGGAGGTGGTGCTCCTAGAGGTGGTCAAGTACCACTTCCCGGGATTTTTGCCAAAGTGGCTGCTAGATATGCTCCCCTATTTCTTCCTGTTCCTCTTCATGATCTCCCTGAGAACTATATGAAGAGCCTCCCAAAATTTACAGGGGAGGGAGATTTGACTGCACAAGAACATATCAACTTTTTCGATCAATTTGCGGATATACTTGGGATAGAACATGAAGATGTTTATTCTAGATTACTTGTTCAAACGTTTGAAGGACATGTGAGAACTTGGTTTCGATCCTTACCAACCGGATCACTAAGATCCTATGAAGAGTTGGAGAGTGTGTTCATCAGACAATGGGGTGAGAGAAAAGATCACCTCTACTACCTAACTGAATTCGGAGCCCTAAAAAAGAAAAATTATGAGTCAGTGTTGGAATTCACACAAAGGTTTAATAAATTATATAATAAAATTCTAGCTGAAGTTAAACCCTCATAGCCTTCAGCCAAAGTAACTTATGTTGGTGCTTTTGATCCTTATTTTGCTTTACTATTGAGAGAGAGAAGATCATTGGATCTTTCTAAAATGCAAGATGATGCAGTTGAAATTGAATCCAATATGATGGCATCGGGGAAGCTTAAAGCAAAGACCGAAAATGTAAATAAAGAAAATAAAAAATTTAAAGATCAAGGTGGACCTTCAGGGTCAGGAAAATCTTTTGGTGATAGGATAGATGAGATGGCTAGGGTCATTCAACAACTATCAAACAAAATTTTGAAAATGGAGTTGGAAAAACCCAGAAGAAAAAACTTTCCCAGAAAAGATTTCCAAACAAATCTTGAACCTCAAGGACCACATAAAACAATAAAAAATGAAGATCAAAAAATTCAAGCACCTTTTAAAAGTGAAGATTATATTGGAGAAGAAGATTTTGGCGATTTTGAAGAATTGGATGAAGATATTAGTAATCTTGGCGATGATAACAGGTATCCTTATTTATCTAGACAGGATTATGAAGCATCCTTGATTAAAGAAAGTAAATCAGAAGATAAAGTTAGCAATAATGCCAGTGATGATCATACATATCAAAGTATTGCAGATGACATTATTGTTGATTTGCAGGGAAAATATAATCTGAGACCGAGAAATAAAAATCCCTCTAATGTTCAAACGAAAAAGGTTTTACTTAGAAAAGATACTGATGAGGAAAACCCAAAAGTTGCAGATAAACAGTATGCAAAAAGAAATACAACAGATAACCCTGTACAGTTAGAGCCAGTAGGAACTACCCCTGTAAATACACAAGCCCCGATAAAAGAAAATAAAGTCACATCACAACGTAAAACTGAGAAAAAGGTTCTGGAAGCCCCACACATTGAGAATGACAAGGCCCTAGGAAATTTTAACTTGGAAAATGAAATAAGCAAGATCAAAATTCCTATCCCCCTTGTCGAATTAGCTAAAAATCCAGTATACCGAAAACAAATAGCCAAAATGATAAATTTTTCTGAAAAGGAAAGTCAGGCCGACACAATTAACTTAGAAGATGATAAACCTATCATTTTGTTTGGTCCACATGCTGAAGGGGCAAAAGATACAGTGGCTCCATTTTATATCACACTTACTATTTTTTATCACCTTTTACACAACTGTATGTTGGATTCTGGAGCTTCGCATAATGTCATGCCGAAAGCAATAATGGATAAACTTGGTCTCGAAGTCACAAGACCCTATGGTGATTTGTATTCTTTTGATTCTAGGAGAGTTAAATGCATAGGGATGATTAAAGACCTAGTGGTTAACTTGGCTCAGATACCCGCTAAAAGCATCCTTATGGATGTGGTAGTTGCAGATATTCCCCCAAAATATGGAATGCTACTATATAGATCATGGGGTGCTAAGCTTGGAGGATCCATCCAGTTAGATATGATGTACGCTACGATCCCTGTTTTCGGAGGACAATTCACTTGTCTATACAGAGAAACTCGGATGGTGTTTACTGTGAGTGACCCAAAAAATCCTAAAAATCACCTAGTGTATATCGTAGATCAAGATTTAGGGAACTGTATATTATCGTTAGATGATGATTTTGAGATAGATGTAGAGAATAAAGATACATAAGAAAAAATTCAAAAAAATGAAATAAAAGAAAATGTATATAATACTGGTACATGGAAAATGTTTTTTGACGGTGCTAGCTCCTATCTTGGAGCTAGAGCTGGGGTAATCCTTATTGCCCCTGATGATCAATTTGTGATCCCATTTTCTTATAGGCTCCAATGGTATATAGACTGTACAAATAATGTATGTGAATATGAGGCTTTAGTACTCGGTTTAGAAGCTGCAAGAAAAATGAAAATTAAAAATATTGAAGTCTTCGGTGATGCTGAATTAATCATAAAACAAGTAAATCGGMAATATCAAGCTAAACATCCTARATTAAGGTCTTATAGAAACTGTGTATGGGATTTAATTGAKAATTTCTTCACTTCTGTGAATTTTCATTTCATCCCTAGATCCGAAAACCAACAGGCCGACGCTCTAGCTAAAGCTGCATCAACGTTTAGCCCTCCGACGTCTTTTAATTTAAAATACCATATTCAAATGAGACATCGTCCTTCCATACCTGATAATGTACAACATTGGCAAGTTTTCGAAGACGACGAGCAACTCAGAAAGTTTCTCAAATCCTTAGATGAGTTTTCAGAAACATATAATGATCGGGAGAATCAAAATGACCCTACCTGGATCATGCAGGAAGGGGAAGATGCAAAAGAGTTTCATGATAAAATAGCTAATCACCGGATGCTTGTTCTAAAAAAAAATCAAATCCCCAAAGGTCTGATACCTTTGGAAAGACTCTTTAATAAAGATGACATTCCTTCTAAAACTACTTTACAACCTCAACCAGAGGAGGTTGAAGACTGTAACATAGGAACTGTAAATAATCCCAAAATGGTTAAGTTATCTAAATTTTTATCAGTAGAAAATAAAAACAAATACACAGAGTTGTTGAAAAAATATAAAGATGTGTTTGCATGGTCATACGAAGATTTGAAAAAATATGACACCTCAGTGATAGAACACAAAATACCACTTAAACCAGGTGTAAAACCTTTCAAGCAAAAACTCAGACAATTCAACCCGATCTTATTACCTGTCATTGAGAAAGAAGTTAAAAATCTTTTAGACGCTAAGATTATTGTTCCCTTAAGATATTCTGATTGGGTTGCTAATTTAGTACCAGTAAGAAAGAAAAACGGGGAAATCAAATTATGCGTTGACTTTAGAAATTTAAATAAATCTTCTCTTAAGGACAACTATCCTCTACCAAAAATGGATCACGTTCTGGAGAAAGTAGTAGGGGCTACTAGGATGTCTATGATTGATGGTTTTTTAGGATATAATCAAATCGCTGTTAGTGAGCCTGACAAGGAAAAAACTGCATTCACCACTCCTTGGGGTACCTTCATGTATGATAAAATGCCATTCGGACTTATGAATGCAGGAGCCACTTTTCAACGAACAATGGATATTGCTTTTGTCGGCGAACGAGATAAGTTTGTAGTTATATATCTGGATGACCTAACTGTTTTTTCGAAATCAGATGAAGATCATATAATTCATTTAAAACAAACTTTGAAAAATGTCGTAAGTTTGGTCTTTCATTAAATCCAAAAAAATCTCATTTCGCCATGCAGGAAGGTAAGTTGTTAGGTCATATAGTATCCCGAGATGGTATCAGAATCGATCCTAAGAGAGTAGAGGCCATAGAAACATTAGCTATTCCTAGAAATGTTAAGGAAATTCAATCTTTTTTAGGAAAAATAAACTTTTTGAGAAGATTTGTTCCTAACTTTGCTGAGATTGTTAAATTTATTACAGATATGCTCCGGAAGAATAGTGAAGTTAAGTGGACAGCAGAAGCAAAGGCATCCTTTGCCCACATTAAAAAAGTTAAAAGTGAGGCACCGATACTAGCAAGTCCAGATTATCTTAAGGACTTCCTCATTTTTTCTTTTGCCTCAGAACATACACTGGCTGTTGTTCTCCTCCAGAAGAATGAAGAGGGTTTTGAGCAACCCATCGCCCTTTTCAGTAAAAGCCTCCGAGACACTGAGCTTAAATACAACATAATGGAAAAGCAAGCCTACGCAATGGTTAAAGCATTGAAATCTTTTAGAACGTATGTATTACATTCAAAAATCATTGCATATGTACCTACCAGTGTTGTAAAGGATATATTAGTTCAAGCAGACAGTGATGGGAAAAGAGGTAGGTGGCTTGCAAAAATTAAGGAATTTGACTTGGATGTTAAACCTACTAAATTAGTAAAAGGACAGGGTTTAGCTAAACTTCTAGCTGAATCTAATTTTCGGGCTCTTGGGATAAACAATGCTCAAGAGGAAGAAGGATGGATTGAGGTGAATGAAATCGATGATCAAATAATCGAAAACAAGATTGAGGACAAATTCATTTCGTCTGATTGGTATAAAGATATAGTAACATATCTTTTAACTTTGAAATGTCCAGATGATTTTTCACCTTCCAAAGCCAGAAGACTGAAACTACATGTAGTTAAATACTGCATTTCCAAGAAAAAATTATACTGGAAAGACCCGCTTGGTTTCCTCTTAGTTTGTCTGGTTGAATCAGAGACAAAGGAAGTTATAAGTCATTTTCATGAAGGTGTCTGTGGAGGGCATCATGCTTGGAGAGCAACAACATATAAAATCTTAAGGGTTGGTTATTACTGGCCAAAAATTTTCCCTGATGTAAATGCTAAGGTAAGGGCTTGTAGCCCTTGCCAATTTTTCACTGGAAAACAAAAGCTTCCATCTATGCCATTAGTTCCAGTTAAAACAGAAGCCCCTTTTCAGCAATGGGGGATTGACTTCATAGGTGAGATAAATCCCCATTCAAGTGCCCAACATAGGTGGATTCTCACTGCCACAGATTATTTCACCAAGTGGGTGGAAGCAATCCCTACAAGGAAAGCCACTGATTCAGTGGTTATAGATTTTTTGGAAGAGAATATATTGGCAAGATTTGGCTATCCCAGAAAGATAGTAACAGATAATGCACAGGATTTCAAGTTAATGGAAATGATCATTTTTTGCCAAAAATACAATATCGTGCTAGGACATTCTACAGCTTACTATCCACAAGGAAACGGTCTGGCTGAATCTTCTAATAAGAGTTTGATCAGTATAATTAAGAAAGTCTTAAATGAAAACAAAAAATCTTGGCACTTACATTTAAAGTATGGTTTATGGGCAAATCGTATAGGAACGAAGAAGTCTATTGGTACTTCACCATTTCAAATGGTTTATGGGACAGACATAGTGTTGCCCATAAATTTAGCACTTCCTGTGATGAAACTGTGGCAGGATGAGAAGGAAGAGCCAAATCCTCTCACTAGAAGAATAAACCAGCTGATAGAAGTTCAGCAACATGGGGATGTAATAGATGAAAAGCTACAGAAGTACCAGGATAATATGAAGCTGTTATTTCATCGCAAGGCCAAGAACAGAAAATTTCTTCCAAGAGATCTAGTTTTGAGGTGGGATGCTCGAAAGGAAGATTCGGGTAAAAACGGTAAATTTGATCACATCTGGTATGGACCCTTTAAAATATCATCTTCTGAAGGTAAAAACTCTTTTCTACTAGAAAAATTAGATGGTAAGATCCTAAATGCCCCTGTTAATGCACGATTTTTAAAGCATTACATGGAATAAAAAAAAATTAAAAAAATTAAAAATTAAAAAAAATTAAAAATAATAATAATAAAAAATATATATATATAAAGTTTTGTATATACCGGTTTCTTTCTTAATTTTTTGAAAAATTACTTTGTTAAAATAAAAATTTTGTCAAAAAAAAAAAAAAAATCAATCTAATCCACAGAGTTATTTTTGAAATTATATCTGAGGTATTTTGGTTTTTACATTGTTGAAAAGTTTCCTTTAATACCCTCAGTATTATCTTTTAAAAAAATTGTATAAGAGTTGAAGAGATTTTGTATTGACTTTGAAAATTATCAAAGGATTGAATTCAGTTAGGTCAGTTCTCATGATTTTTCTCTCTGACCAAAATGGTTAGGTTTGAGATTAACTTTAAATATCTTAAGTTTCTTAACAGTTTATCTAAACTTTTAAGCTTGCTCAAAAGAAGATCCCTTGAAAATATTTTTCCCGTTTTCTCTACAGACTAAGGAGGTTTTGAAGGTTGAGAACAATTGGTCTAGAATAATCAAAACAAGTTGACAAACCTTTATTATAAATTTTTACACAGATCACCACCCCTGAGATATTAAGTATCACTAATTTCCCCCGCTTCGTAAACATGAGCTAACTATAAGACAGATGGTGAAAGGAAATTCATAATTGATTGCCCCCATCTAGTCCTACAAACGATGAAAGGAAATTCATTTAAATGATTGCCCTCGTCTAAAAATAAAAAAATAGATAACTTCACCGGGGTACTGAATAGGCCTGCTGGCAGTGAAGCAATATCTGAGGTATCTGTAAGGTTGTCATACTTATCTATAATTCTATTCTAGTAATCAATTGTTCAAAAATCGGATATTCATCTTAAGTCAAAATAGAGCTTCCCAGTTTTAAAATTATGATTTTTGTTTCGACTGATGTAGGATGAAATGTTCAAATAATCTGTTGAGATTCTAAATATTGTTCTAATCATCTCAATACTAACCCAATTTTTGGAATGAGAAGGAGAATTTTGAAGAAGATTATAACTGAATTTCAAATAAGTAAGAAGTTCTGAAAAGGTTTTCAAAGACTTTACGCATTTTCTTTTCTTACTCCTGGATCAGTTTATCAGGGATAAACCCTTGACCCCATTACCCAATGTAGGCACTGAATCTGCATGTTCTCCTCGTCCCGTAGGGAGATGAGGTCCCCAGTTGGAGCCTATGTTGAAACGGACCTGGAATTTTTTATTCTTAAAGGATAAAACACTTGTATCTTTGAGTTTTTGCATTTTATAAATTTCCTAAAGTAAAAAATTTCATCTCCGATGAATTCGCGATGCCTTTAAGGTTCATTTTTGGACAAAGAATGATAAAAGTCTAAATAAACATAATTTTCAAACACTTTTTCAAATGATCTTTTAAATGGACAGTAATTTTAAAACTTAAAGAATTTTAATTTATATCGGAATATTGGGATACGGAGTTTTGAATGAACAAATGTTAACGCAAATTGAATAGAGAAATCCCGATCACCGATTTCCTGATACATTAATCTTTATTTAAAACACAATTTACTTAATTCAAAATTAACGAGTTCTAAACTTTAAGTTAATCACATCGCGATTTCGGGAATCGTGGTTTTGTGAGAACAAAGAATATTGACATCGCATTTCCCGATCCCTGATACATTTAAACCTTAAGTCAAGTTTTGAATTAATCTAATTACCGTTAAGCCTGATTAAGAATTGATAATGACATCGGGATATCGGGATTCGCGGTTTTGGGAGAAGCAGATTTCATGTCATCAAATTTCTCGATTTCCCGATCCTCGATTTTCCGATTAATGAAATCCTGAAAAGATCTAATCTGGATTAATTAAGATAATAAAAATGTTTTAACTTAAATAATACATCGCAATTTCGGCAATCGGTGTTCTTCGATGACTTATTTCCTTGGCATCAAAAGTTATGAAACTCCGACAAGAATGTTTTTAAATTTAATTCAATATTAACACTAATTAATCATTCGTATAAACAAGGTTTAAAGTTAAACTTTTTATGAATGATCTTTAATACAGCAATTGACCAATTTGGTAAGTTTCTATTATATTTGAAAATACTGAGAAAGCTCAAGTACAAACATTAAATGCATATATTCGGGAATATCTTTTGCATTAAGAGCATTAAATTCATAACAGAGGTACAAATCTCAAATGCTTTTACGATATATTCGAAGTAAATTTTGAAACATTTACATTATCATTTCGAAGCTAAATTCCTCTTTGTTATAGGTTTTTAAGTGAACCCAGAGCTATGGCACCAAAAAAGGCTTCGAAGAAAAATGAAGAGCAACCAGCAGGTGATATTATTTCCGATACTACTGCATCTGGGGTAGTACACTCTGTCAAATCATGGGATGCAATTGCAGAAAACCTAGAGGATGAGCTTAAATATGAGGACAATGGTGCAGAAAATCACCTCAGAGATATTACCGAGACTGAACTTCATAAGGTGGCTGCACGTCCAAGACTCGTGTCATATACCGATATGATCGCTTGGGCTCTGGATAAAGTAGATGTCCTAACCAGAAGTATTCTGAACGAGCAAGGAGCTATCATCGGCTCGTTCAGGCCCTAACATATTCAAGTAATGTATAATCTCTCACCCAATTATAGACACACTTTTAATTCTGACTTTGTAGATGCATTTCAAAGAAAAGAGTGCATTGAAAGTGGTCAAACATACCCTGACATGATAAAAGGATGGGCCAGAGATGAAAACAAGTTTAGGGATGATTTACATGGAGTTTATGCTTCAGCTGCATTAAATGAATATATGGTTTATGCAGCAATGATGTTGTGTAGACTTTTTGGAAGAAAGGATCCTTGTCATTTTCATGCAGATTGGACACCTTTCTTAGAGGAAGTTTCAGAGGGACGCAGTTTTAATTGGCACAAAATTTTGTCAGACAACCTTGCATCAGAGGTTATCAATTACAAAGTAGCTAGGTCAAAAGGACAACCAGTGTCTTTTTATATGTCAGCTTTTATCATGGATGCCATTTGTTTTATGACTCCTTTCCCATTAATGAATTGGAGTTGGAATGCTTCTTGCCCAGAGCCTGTTCATAAGTACCATTCATCTCTTTGGGAAGAAAATGTAAAAAATGCTTTTTATGAGGTTTGTCATTATGTAATTATCCCTCTGCACAAAATGTTCTTTGGATGCGAACCTCCTCGTATTTCTAATACCATCATAGAAAACCTCAAGTCAGTTGCTGACTGGTTCATCGAGGAAAAATTTTCCTATGTGAGGTTTTATGGCTGTTCTATCTCGCCTCACGCACTACCAAAAATTTTACCAGACAGGTTGATATGCAGAGAAGTGGCTTGTCAGCTAGTTAATGGTGGTATTGGGCTGGAGTTAAAAGATCAGCAGAAAAAGGCATGGCCATCTTTTCCTGTTTATCTAGGAAAATTTGTTTTATTAAACATAGTCCATTCTAAGGTAGAAGCCGAATCGATGGACAAAGTGAAATTAGCAGACATAGAGCACGGGAAACACGACCCTTACCAAATAATCAGTCGGCATTGCACACAATGTAATTTAAAAGCATATGAACATGAAATTTCAATTTATGATGATGTTTTCAAAAATGTCAAAAATTATGAGGAAGTACAGAGTAGAGTGCAAGCCTTGTCACCTGATGCACAGGTGGGGTTTGCATATTTTCAAAGAAATAGATGACAATGTCTGCCAAAGATTTTACAAGGCGAAATGTCAACTTCATCGCAAGAGAAAGAAACAATTCCTCCGGGGTTTGAAACCATTATTCAGGATAAGTCAAGTGACAAAGGTAAATTGAAAGAGTCTGAGATACCTCCTCAGAATACAGAGGGTTCTCAGATCAAAGAAACATGGACAGAAAATGGAAAAGGAATAGAAACAAGCCCAATAGTCCTCGATGATATTCCAGAAAATGTTGGAGGAACAGCTTCAAAGGAACTGGGCAGTCCTATTACAGCATTGACCCCATTACAATCTACTTTCGGAACCCCTCATGAAGGAGTTCTATATGTAAGTGAATTAGAGCCAATAACCAGAGATGAAATCCCTTCATCTGACTATTTTTTCAGTAAAAAACGAAGAGTTGTCTTGAAACAGGAAATTCATCCTATAGGAGAAAGAAAGATCAAAAAACATAAAATTATCATTGATGGTAAGAAACTCAACAAAGGAGAATTCGCTACAGAGTTAGCAGGAACCATGGGTGCTATAGCATCAGCCAACATGTATTCTGTAGGGAATCTAACCACTATGCTGGAGCAAAAGGATCAGGAAATAACGCAGTTGCAGGACAAATTAAAAGAAAATGAAAGAATTATTGGTTGGGGAATACAAAAGGGTCTAGAACAAGCTAGACTCAAAGACATACAAGAAATCCAAAAGTTGAATGAAAACTTGGATGAAGCGAAAAACATGATACAGGTTACTCAAGGACAAGTGCAAAAGCTGGGCGATGAAAATAAATCTCTGCAAGACAAAATTATTTCAATTACTAATCAGGTGATTGAAATGGAACATTTCAAGATTAAAGCATCAGAGATATATGCAAATATAGAAGAAGAACAACAGAAATTATTTTGCAATCTGGAAATCATCCATAATTATTTTCATGAGTCAAATAGGTCTATGGAAAATGTAGTTCAGAAAGAAAGAGAAGCTAAACCAGCAAGGAATTCTTTTCAAAAGATAATAACTTCTTTACAAAAAGAAGAAATTGGGAAAAGCCGGAAATTATCCATTTCGGAGCAGTTGAAAGGAGATATAATGATAAAAGTTTGGGAAACAAAATTGGCAGAGTATAAAACAATTACAAAAGGAATTAATGAAGATTGTCAAAGGATCTACAATCTTATTGAAAAAGATTCAATAGATATCGGGACAGATGATGTTTCTGAGTCATTAGGAGAAGTCAACATTAACAGGTATCAGCTAAAATAAAAAGAGGAAATCGAAGAAAGGAAAACAGAAATCTCGAATATTAAAATGGTCAACATTGCAGAAATAGATAAGTGGATGATAGCTTCAAGTTCAAAATTGGAAAAGGTTAAATTCATAGAGAAAACAATAGCAAGCCAGTTGCCAAGTTTACAAAGAAGTTTTTTCTCTTTTGAAGCAAATGAAGTACCTGAGGCTCCTAAGGTCTTGGTAAACTTTTTAGGGAAATATGTTCAATGCGTTGAAACAGAGAAAGAAAGCTCATCAACGCAGATTTAAAACATTTGTAAATATTTTTATTTTTAGAATTTTGATAGAAGTTGTAAACGGTTGACATTAGTTTATGTAACCGTAATATTAGGAGGTTGGTTAGTTACCAACGAAAAACTTTGATAGAAAGGTATAAATATAATTCTGAAAGGATGAAATAGGGCTTCAGAAATTTTGGAGAAGGCCAATTTTTGTAATACCAGCTTTGAAGTTCATCGGAATATAAACCGCAAACAAGATTCTGGATCCTGCAATTTTGTGACTATGTTTCTTCCCCTGTTTATCATGCTTTGTTAAATCTTCTTCTTAATGTGCGTTTCTAGCAAGTGAATCAATTTGAAGTTATATACATTGTTGTTTATCGTTTCAGATTGGTTTGGATGTTGAATGTTTTACAGTCTTTCCTCTGAAATCACTTTAGTGATTTTAAGACCTGTAAACCTTCTGTTCCTTAATATCTAATTCTGTTAGAAATATTTTTTTTCTTGCATCATTGTTCATCGAAGTATAAGATTCTTTCTAGATAAAAGCCTTATATTTCTTTATATTGTATTCCATTGTTTACAATTTCAAAATTGTTACAAAACCAGGAAACGGCCTTGATTGTGTTTTTACATTACTGGTTTAGATTTTATAGTTGTTCTCATTAATATCATCTCTGAAAATATGAAGTAACCAATTGATAAAAAACCCATTTACAAAACCTTTAAAACTCTATCACCCATGGCAGTTCCTAATGGCAGACAACCAAACGTAGAACCTGGTCTTCAGGATCAAACCAGCATTGCTCTAAACTTATTTAACACTATTCTACAAACAGCAACAAATAGGGCTGAGTTAGAAAGATCGTGGGCTGCTATCGAACGTGATATTAGCATCCAAGAGAAACGAGAAGCAAGACAAAGACAGTTGAGAAATTGAATCTGATCTAGTCTTTCATTGTTTCTTTATTTTAAAAGTCTCATTATAAAAATCCTTATTCGGATGCCTTGACGGTATGTTTTATAGCCTTAAAACATAAACTTAGGAACAACAAGTGGCACTGGATTCAACATCGATAATTCGTTTCCCTCCTTCAGGATTTGACTCAGAATCAGAATCGGCCTTTGACTCAAAAGCCTTCAGCTTCGCCACGAGAGACTTCTTAGAGAAACATTCTTCTGTGTTGTGCCAAGGACTTTTATGGTACTCACACCATTTTCTCATTTCCTTCTTCATCTTCTCATTGCCCTTCTTGTGTTGCGTCTTGGACTGGTTGTCCTAAGAGCGACCATATCAACTTGGTCCCTTGTTGTGTGGGTTGGGGATGTCTTTTCTCTGCTTCGACTATGAGGGATTTGCAGATTCAAACACTCACCTTTATTCTTAAATTTATGCTCAATCTTGACAGCGTATCTATAAGCCATGCCCAATGAGGCGATGTCCAGGAACTCCATTTATTTTTGAATGTATATATGCAAAAATTCATGGTATTTTAGAACCATATGATGTTAAGAGTCTTTGATACCCCATTTGGTGTGTAGGGTATGGAAAATATTGGTGAAATCGGGTACTGTCTCGTTCCTTTCTTGACGTAGGGTGGTCCATCCGGTGTACTGGTCCTCATAGCTTTAAACGGGGTAATATTGTTCTTTAATGGCAACTAGGAAGGAATCCCATGCAGCGTCTACCAAAAACAATATAGATTCCTCCATGGAACTTTACACAGAGTAAGTATCCCACCAGTCTTTAACATGGGGAACGACCTTGAGGAGTGAAAAAGTGATCTTTTTTCCCTATCGAAAAAATTGTGGACTGAAAAATATCCTTCGAGAAGATTCAACCATTTATCTACAGCATCCGCATCTATCAGTCCTTCAAAAAATGGAATATCAAAATTTGTCTATACCTTGAAGGGGGTTTCATGGCTGCTTGATGAAGATGCTTCTTCTATGGGAAATCATCAAAGAATCTACGTAAACTTGTCCATCATTTCATTCCTTTGTCGCACGAGAGATTCCTTGAGAAACATTTTAATAGGATATCTTTCTCCATCATCTTTCTTTTCATCCCCCATGGGTTGTTTTCGGGCTCGGTGTGACCGATCTTGTAATGGATCGATTGGTTCGAGTCCCAACTTCTTGTACCCAAATCTTGTCGGGGACATGCACGAAGAAAAATAAATGAAGAGAAGACCGCTCTGATACCACTGATCTAGATTTAGGAGCGGAACAAACTAATTAACAGACTGAATACAATAAACACAGATATATGAAGAATAACACAAATATCCAGTGAACAATATCTTCTATTAAATAATGAAATAGGCTGAAACTATAAAACTGCAGAACTGAAACACTTGCTTGAATTGTGATAGCTATCTCTGAGAAGAGATGTGGCTGCTACATGCATCCATCTGAGAAGAATAGAATGAAATGAGGCTTCGGAGGCCTTTTTGATATTACTCATGAATTCCAAAACCCTAGACATCCAAAAACCTAACCCTAGAAGGTGAAACGTCAAAAGTCATGTGGGCCCTATGGGTAAGTTGGTGTAATTTGGTACCTCAACTTCCAAGGGTTGTAACTTTTGCATATAACCTCTATTTTAGGCGCGTGATAGCCCGTTGGAAAGGTATTTCATAGAAATACACATTCTTCCATCAAACTCTGACTCTATCAACAGTTTGACTGTGGCGAGCCAAAAAAACAGCGTTTAGGGCCCCAAAATGACCTTGGAAGTACAGCAAGATGTGTTGACATGAAAACATTCAAAATAAGTCAGTTGGATTAGGCGAGAGGCCACCCATATCCACCTAGATGATGTGTGGGGCTTTATACAACCCCATAAGTGTATAACCCATAATTACAAAGCAGTATAGAAGAACGTGTTGAACAAAAAACGGACACAAGGAGCTAGTTGGAATAGGTGGGTGGCCACCAATATCCACTTGTATCAACTACATGGGCCTTATTTAATAGAGGTTTCCTCCATACATATCATTTTATCTATATACTTAGGGCATTAGGGTATGACCCTAACAATTGTCGATTGGAATGTAGAAGAGAAATCTAGTTACCTCAAGGTGTGTGGTATTTCCAAGTCCGTACATTTATTACCCAAGTGTGTTCCAGATAGTGTGATCCTTAAACAGATTGCTAATTAATCATTATTACATAGGGTAGCTACCATATTAAACACCAAATAAATAAATAAAAATTGGCATGCTTCCCTATCATAATCGATAAATACACATATTTGGATTTTTTTAAGGCATGAGCAATAGCTCAAGAAATTGTAGTTTACCATTTTATCGAGATGCCTTTTAAGGTACATGATCCTCTCAATAAAGTTAAATACTACTTTAATACCAATTTTTATCCAACTTGGTCATTTTTCCTAAATCACGTTGAAGAAGAATAAGTATATCGATGAGCTTAGATGTTTGTGGAAGTTGAAACTAGGAAAGGAAAACAAACAATGAAATAAGTAGATTCAAGGGAAGTAGGGGCATCACAAATGCCTCAATCCACTTTTGGACTAGTGATTAAATCAAAAGACATCCAATCGACTATTAGCACAAAGGTAGGAACACAACTTACTCCACCACACCTCCACCATATACTAAAAGAAGTAACGTTGAATTGAGCAAGGTATATGTAGTTGAGGCATTTAGAGTTATTATTGATCAAACACTAGAAAAGGTAAACAAGGAAAGCCTTCAAAGGATAAAAGCATAAATAATTGCAATTAAATAAGCATGACACACTTTGAGTGAATAAAAACAACAATTTGATAGCTCGTAGGTGTTTGAAAGACAACATACATGCAAGGAACATTACAAGCTTGTTTTTATTGGAGGAAACAAATTCAGTCTCAAGGTTTGCACTTTGGTTCATTGAAGAACTAAATATTATTTTGCAAATAGAAGACAATTTAGAGGTACATATTGAATCCTTTCTATTTGAAATTGGGGAACAATTTTGAAGATAACAACATATAAGAGAAAGTGGGACATTAACCCAAACATGACAGTATAAACTATTGATGAAATTGTCATGGAAAAAACACATTGTTTTTCCATTGGCACATCATATATCACATTCATTGAGAGGTCTAAGTTAAAGTTATGATAGATGCATGAAGTGAAAAATTCCAAATATAGGGATATCACCCATCTCGAGGAAGTATAGAATACAACCATGGATAATACAACACCATTTGTCAAAGTTGTTTCCTCATTAGGATATTTTCCCTTGAATTTGAGCATTGAATATTCTCTTGACCTACTAGACTTTCATTGATGACCTCTTGACCTTGTATTCCCACAAGTGTAGAATTCTTCAATTGAAATTTTTCTCAGTTCAGGATTCAAACTACTCCAACACTTTGCGCACGAGCCTAAGTTCTCCTTTCATAATAGAGTTTTGCTACTTTGTTATTCACACCAGTCACTTAAGTTCTCACAATCTAACTCTAGTCTCCATGAGACCTTTCACCATAACCATGGGAGTTTCTTCTCAAGCATGCACCATGTGATCACGGGTTGTGACCACAATCTTCTCTCTTGAGCACTTAACTCTCCCATAATCCTATCGAAATTTCTTCACCCTTATTATTCGTTGTTGATCATCCATAATCAGACGATTATGCCTATCCCTAGATGTGTCCCAATGGAAGGTTGTGATTAACACTTATTTCCTTTTTTCATAGTTATCCTATCAGACTCCTTCAAATTGTAACACTCTAAAATGTTCAACTCTAACAGTCTTCCACCTCCTTCTCGGACCTTGATAGCATACTACTTTCTCCACCTTCCCTCTTACAAGATCTAACAGTCACCTTCTATGATTCCACTGCACTACTCTGATTCCATCTAATCACACATGGATACCACATGTCCACCTCTTACTCGTAGGTTCTGACTGCTACATGTCTCTTACTCATTCGTCCATGTCACTTCCATGTGTCCACTCGACATTAGTCGATGCAACATCAGGGATTAGTCAGCTACAACATGTCACTCTCATGACCTACCACATGTCTTAACTTGAGTCATTGATATAATTGACTCTGAATAGATATCAGTCATCTATCATTGTCACTTTGTTGGACCTTATCCTACTGTTTGACCCTGATGGGTCTACTCCAACATCCAATAGAAACTCACCACACGTCGCTCTCTCAAAACCAATCTATATCATCCTGAACATATCTCCATTGTTCATCATTGTCCTTCTATTAGAGTTACTCCAGCTACTTGAATCTAATAGCCTTCCTCCGCTAACAATGGGATATCATCACACGTCACCTTTTTAGCCAAATAGTTGGGTTATTCCGAATCAATCTTGACTATTTTCCTACTTTCTTTTTCAAAACAACTTTACAAAATCTTCTCCGAAACACATACTCCAAATTTCAATCATAGTCATTGATTTCCTTTGTCCTCTGAATGGTATACATCATAGATATTTTTGTCCTGGTCAATCTTCATCATTGATTGGTCTCCTTTCATTGGAGTATCCTCCCACTTCACACTCTAAATGTGAGACTCTAACAGACTTGCTACCACTTCAGGTTCTGAATAAAGGATGCTACGTGGACCATTGATCTAGATAGATATCCTTCTGATATATAATCTTTTTTTTCACCTTTAACACACAATGGAAACCTGGGAAACTTTAATCAACAATTACAATCCTTTGTTCCTCTTGATCCAAGGGTTGCAAAAATTCCCCAATGAAATGATGTGGATCGTTAATCCACTGTGATAAATAATCGACGATGCACTTTAATCCTTCTTTCGTATACAATAGTCTTCCAATCTGATGGTCAATATGGATCCTGATAGGGATGTGATGTCTATTGTTTCTTCTCACCTACAAAGGGCTTCTTCCACTATTCTTCGAAGGGTTTCAACCTTTAATCCTTGGCATACAAATAGAAACTAAGTCTATTCTCCCACGATATTGTTGTGATTTAACCATGAATTCAATTGTATCATTCTCACGTTGATTGTATCGATCTCTCTGATGATTGATGGTCAATTTAGATCCAACCTAAACCAAACACTATGTTACAATTATGGAACCTACACATGAATAATAATAGGGATTTCTCATTGTTCTGAGGTTAGGACCTGCAAATACACAATCTTGCAGATATTTCACACACCCAACCATACATAGAAGTCTAAACAAACAATTCCAGAATGACTCGAAATAGAGTGATTTTATTATTCCAGAAGTCTAAACAAACAAGCCTCTTTCCTCTAAGGTCCTTCCTCACTCTCTGGCATGATTTCCTATTCAACTGGCCACCATTTCCTAGCATGTTTCTACATTTATTTAGCCACACCTCTCATGGTCGTAGGCTTACAATTTTAAACACAAAAGGACTTTGAAACTCCAAATTGTTTCAGATCCTAAAAACCCTCATACAAATCCTTAGGATCCTCTAGATCCACCAAATAATATTGAGATATTTAACTCACTCAAACTCTTAATATATTATTATACAAGACATATAAAATCACAATGCATTCCAAGACTTGTATAATTCCTTAAAAACATATGAATTTTAAACATTAAATAGTTAAATTAAAGACCCTCCTAGGTCTAGTCAAACAAGGTTGTTTTTGGAAGCAGTATGCTCCTATATCAAACTCCCAAGGAACCAAAATTATTATTGATCTCCTGATCATGATTTCCATTATTTCAAACCCTCTTGGATCCCAAAATTTATATTGTTTCTTACTTGCCTTGTTTCCTTGTTGTTTCCTTGTTCCTATTTGCAACCAGTTGATTTTTCTAATTTCCAGATATGGTAAGTATTACTTTATGATTTAAAAAATATTTTAATTCCATTGTTATCATATATTAAGTATACATTGAAAATTACAATTAAAATAAAACTGCAACGGAAATAACAGAATCATAAATAAATAGCCATGCATAATAGACACAAGATTTATCTTGGGGAAACCCAAACTTGGGAGAAAAACCCAAAAACAAATTTTCTAGATAAATTCAATCCAATTTCATGAATACATCACAAGAAAAATGAAGACTTCCAAGAACATAGAAAGATGCGCCCTAGTGTGAGGAATATCCCTCAAGTATGTTGCATCACTAGAATAAGGTAGCGCACTACATAATTGGAACAATTGGCAATTGGAAACTACAACTGCAACTACAACTGGCTAATGTGCACTAAAAGAGGAGAGATGATGAGATGTGTAATAATGAAATGAATCTACCTTCATTTATACTAGTCAATTCACCTTAATTTACCAGTAGGGTCGACTTGTCATTTTTGTCTTTTAAGTTTATTTTATTTCTTTTGTTGTTTTCACAAGTGTTTCTTCAATGCTTCAATGGAGATGACTGGATATTCTTTTCTTCTATTTCTTTCTAGTGCATTCCATGGTTTTCTATAATGGTTTCTTATGGAGAATGACTACCTGAAGTTGTGAAAATTCAACACTCCCTCTCAACAAGGGAGACATCCTCCATACTTGGATTTCATCTATCATATAAAAGTTTCTTCATGAGCCACGTTGATGATCCATCTCCACACAATTGTGTTTAGCACCTCGGGTCTCAAAGAATACCACACCTATACCATTCACCTCCACAATTACACCCTTATGAGTGAATTTCACCATAGGTAAACGCCTGTGAGTGAATCTTCCATTCTCTGTTGGCTAAACCACCAATCCTGGGGGAATGACGTCTGATGTTATCTGACACGTGGAAGCACATCAAGCACCTTGAGTCCACAAGTAAAGCCCTATAAGTAAGGACTATTCCTGGGCCCATTTACCACAAGTACACCCTTGTGATAAAGGTATCCTATCTCCATTTCTCTGCATCCAAATCTAGGAGAAGGTCCATCTGATGCTTACCAGGGCCACTCACCACCACAAGTACAAAATTGTGAGTGAGTGTCACTTATAGGTAAAACCCTATAAGTGAATCTATCATTCTACATTAGTTAAACCACCAAGCCTGGGAGATTGGTTCCCAATGAAACCACACACTAGAGGAATACTATCACATCGAGTATTCTATCATGAAGACTACGTCTAGGCCACTCACCTCCATAAGTACACCCTTGTAAGTTAGTGTCACTTATAGGTAAACCCCTGCAAATGAATCTGACATTCTCCACTGGTTAAACCACCAATCCTAGGATAATGGCACCCGATGATTCCTCCTAGAGAAACAATGTAACCTCAAGTATTTTTCCCTTCAAAGACTATGCTTGGTCCATAGGCAAACCCCTATGAATATCTTCCCGATGATGAAAATCATCAACAATACCTCTCAGTGAGGGAGACATTTTGCATCACACCAAGTTCATCTCTGGATACCAGAACTTCACTAATCCCTTCTGTATCATGTCCTATATGACCTTCAATATATTCATCTATGGATATGTACTAGAGCTTCATTTCCCCCTTCTTCATCATGTCTCAAATGAAGTCCTAGAAGAAGCTTCTAAAGTCACATTGCTTTACGAATTGTGATATCGGTTGTGATATACATTATCTCTGTTGTATTGAGTGCTATAGAAACCTTCTTTCCTAAAATTCTAACTAATCCAAATCTAAATAAGCACCCCAAGGTGCTCAATCTGTCTACTGCACTCCCTGCCCAATTGGACTCTATATACCCTTGAAGCCTCACTTCACCACCTGAGACATATCTAAGGCCATTTCCAATTGTACCATGCAGGTACCTCAACACATGCTTTGTTGCAACCCAATGGTAGTCTCGAATCTACCATAAAATGACTCATGGTGCTCACTGCAAATAAAATATTTGTCTTGGTGTTAACCAGATACATCAAGGACCCAATCAACTACCTATACATTGTGGGATCCACCAAATCTGAATCAGAATCAGAATCGAAATCAGAGTCACTCAACTTCTTCAGATTTGTCTCCATAGTTTTAGTCATGGACTTGCAGTCCATCATATTGAACCTCATTAGTATCCCATGTCTGAGGAATATCTCATCTAATCTATGTCACACCTCTAATACAAATAAATAATACATATGGTCAAGATCCTCCACCTCGAACTATGAGGCCAACTCCCTTTGTCATTGGAGTAAGTCCTATTGTCCATTCTACCTCACTGGATGCTCCCTCTGTGACTGAGACAAAATCCATATCTTAGTCCTCCTGAATGGATGCCTCCTCTGTCATTGTAGAAAATTCTATTGAAACACGTGTATCCTCCCAAGATATATGACATCTTCTAGAGGCCTCTTCAACTCATGATGCTTGTCTGTCATTTCTGGAAGATTTCTCTCTCCCACCTGAATCTGAGGGGGAACTCCCTATGAATGATCGACTCTTCCTCTGAGTCAACTGATTCTCTCTAAGATCAGGCTCACTCTAAGTCTTCATGCTTCCTCTGAAGCTTGACTCCTTCTAAGTCTATACAATCTCTGGAGCCATATGCTCCCTTTGCATCTATTGAATTCCTCTGGAATATGATCTCCTATGAACTATCTTGGGGGGGATGCTCCTCCCTACTAGACCCTGAGGGTTGACTCCCTCTAAATTGTGGCTCCTTCTGAGATGGTACTTGGTGGGGCCACCTACCTCACCACTGGTGGAGCCATCTTATCCTCCTCATGATGTGGCTCTTCAATTCCATATAACTCGAGAATATCTAAGGTTGTTTTTTCTCCCTGAAAGTATCACGGGGAGCTACATGACTCACTGCATCCTGAAAAGTGTCATGAAGCCATGTTGGCCTCCTCCTGGTCACTCCAACATCTCTAGGTATATCCACTGACCCTACTAGATCTACTGACTCCTCTTAATTGTCTGAAGGATGAAAAAATGGACTAGAGTAAATTGTACGATCATCCCTTGAAGCCTTCTTCTCCTCAAAATAAATCTTCATATGAGACACTCTATATCCCATAAAAGTACCCTTATTTACAGAAGGTTATAAATTCATCATCTTCTACTTTGGTACATGGATGTATATTTTCATGTATACAACTTCTTGTTTGGATAGTTTGCTCCATGTCTCAAACTAGAGATCATCTAATATGTTTCCTCCTACAACCATCACTATATCTCCCTCTCAGGGCTATCACCTGTGACCTTCCTAGAACAACAACAAGAAAAAGAATAGGAACATGAACATAACAGGAACAAGTACAACCGTCACTATATCTCTTTCTCGGAGCTATCATCTGTGACCTACCTGGAACAAGAATAAGAGGCACAAACATCACTTTTCTAGTGTTGTGACCAATTATTCCTCCATGGTAACCTGCCCGGAAAAAAACAAGAACATATCCATGGAAACCTCCATGGAATTTACAAGGTAACCTGCTTGGAACAAAACAAAAACATCTCCATGGTAACCTCCATGGAATTTACAGGGTAACCTACCTAGGACAAAGACAACAACCAAGAACATCTCCTAGAAGAGATCAATTTAATTTTGTAAAAAGTGCATCATTAGTAATAGACAGTGATCATTTACATAATGATCATTGTACCAACAATAATCAATTGTTACTAAACATTTGATAGAAAAAGTACTCAATAGTAATAGAACTCTAAAGATTGTTGTTACAAAATTTGCTTAAGATGCAGCAATATAACATATCAATCCTAATATGCAAACATGGAGTCTTGTTGTTGTTGTTCCATTTGATTTCAAGTTGTCATATACTATAGGAAATATGATCACTAATTCCTCCAACTCTTTAGATTCCTCTAAGTGCACTAGATCTATGATCCATTTGGATCTATTGTCACTGCTTGAACAAATGTCCTTTTTCCAAGTGTACATCTTCTGAAAACACCCTCATGATATAAATTATATACAAGTGTGTACCTATGAAATTTTTAGCACCATCCAACTTGTATTTTAATTTGAGATAGTACATCATCTCAACAAGAAGAATTCAAAAATATGAATCAAAAGGTTCAATGTCAGGAAAAATATCAATAAGCCTGAAAAGCCTAAAATTGTAATTTTGATGGATTTTTAATCTGAGAGGTGCACTAGGTGCACTAGGGAAAGGTAAGTTTCTCTATGCCAAAATTCTCCCCAACTCATCTCAATAAATTCTTAGTGAGCTTCACAAAAGTGTTACTACAACTGTTGTAAAGAGATATGGGTGAAATTTTGACTTTCACCAAATTATGATCTGAGAGGTACAGTAACTATGTTGGAGCAAGGCGAGTTGATTTATGGTGGATTTTAGTCCCAACAACTTTGCAATAATTTCTTAACGATCTTGAAAAAAAAAATGTGCAGCGGAAAATCACAACATTGTACTATCTACCTTCCAGTGATTAGATAGTTTTGAAGGTAACCTGTTCTGATACCATGTTGATTTTTCTAATTTCAAGATATGATAATTATTAATTTATTATTTAAAAAATATATAATGACCTTGTTATCATAGATTAATTACACACAGAAAATTACAACTAAAATAAATCTGCAGTGGAAATAGCAGAATCACAAAGAAATAGTCATGCACAATAGACACAAGATTTATCTTAGAAAAACCCAAACTGGGGAGAAAAAAACAACAAACTTTTCTCTATAAGAAATTAAATCCAAGTTCATGAATACATCACCAGAAAAATGAAGAGTTCCAAGCACATAGAAATATGTGCCCTAGTGTGAGGAAGATCCCTCAAGTATGGCTCATCATTAGAACAAGTTAGTGCACCATAGAACTGGCACAACTAAAAACTAGAAACTGCAAATGCCACTGGCTAACGCACACTACAAGCAGAGAGTTGATGAGATGTGTAATAATTAAATGAATCTACCTTTATTTATACTATTAAGTTCGCCTTAATTCACTGGAAGGGTCGACTTGTCATTTTTTTCTTTTAACTTTAGTTTATTTCTTTTGTTGCTTTTACAAGTGTTTCTTCAATGATTCAATGGAGCCGAGTTCATCTTCTTGTTTTCTGTTTGTTTCTAGTGCATTCCAGGGTCTTCTATAATGGTTTCTTATGGAGAATGACTGCCTGAAGTTGAAAAAAGTCAACACAACCTTCCATTCTCTCTTTTTTTGTTGATTTCCTCAGTATGCCTTCTCTAAGACATATTCACCATCAACATCCTCATTTCCTCAATCTCCATGTCCATTCTATCCTTTGTTTGGTATATACTACTGCAAATTTGCTTAATTTTTTTTTTGTTGTTGGATGGTTGTTGCAATTCCTCCTCATCCATGAATTTTTTGTAAGGAACTACAAGATTCTCCTCATAACCAACTTGAGTTAAATATTCAACCTTGTTCTCTACAATGTTGTAACTAAGAATTTCTGAACACTCTGTACTTGCAACTGTAATGAATTCCTCTTTATCAATCCTTGGATTGATCAACCAATATTCCATCATCTTTATCTCTCCTTTGAAATATGTAAGCACTATGTCTAAGTACTTCTCTTTGTTCTCCCTTTGGCCATCTTCATTAGGAAACTTTCCTTCAATACCTATAGACATGCACCAACAAACACTTTTAAAAACATGAGGCTCTAAATTATTTTTTGGTGCTTCTAGCATCCTCTTGATCTACTCCAATGAAGCATCAAATTCCTCCTCTACCTCTC